>CAKAOH010023044.1:42689-139827 GCA_916701665.1 Sebastiscus tertius
CTATCCATCTATATATATATATATATATATATATATCTATATCTATATCTATATATAGATATAGATATATCTATATCTATCTATATATATCTATATATTTATATATATCTATCTATATCTATATAGATATATATCTATATTTATATAGATATAGATATATAGTAATGTTTTTTCTTCTTTTATTTTTGCATCATGTACAGTACATTAGTACAGCATGAGAAATGTCAAAATATCTGTCACAGATCCAAACAAACAGTTGAGCGGCGCTGCTCAGCTTTCAATCATTCTGATGATGCTGCAGTTCTATAAACCTAAAAGGTTTTCTTTAAATTAGGATGCCCTCTGCTGGCTATGCAAAGAGCACAAAGTGACACCATCTGCATCACAGCCAACATGTACCACAAACATGACTGCATGCAGAATAAAGCCACCCTCAAAGGCAAACTCAGGCTGTGGAGCTACTGCAGTGGCGACTCACATCATATTGTGGAAATATTACATTTGTCTATGTGATAATATGAAAAATAAGTAGTAGTTAGTAAGTAGCATGTGAATCTCTTATCCCTCTGTAATGTATTAATATGTAATAGTCAATTTATTTTCTTTTGTGAAGCACTTTGTAACATTAAGAAAATAAAAATAAAATTAAGAAAAATGCTATATAAATAAATAGAGTTTTGTTATTATTATCTCTTATCTCTAAGTAATGTAATAGTATGTAATAGTTTATTCATCTCTTCATAAATGTATTTTATTTTTAAAAAAATATTTTTGAAGCAAAATGTAGTTACGGCTGTAGCCCTCAAAGGACAATTAAAACAAATAGTGGGATAATTGCCATGTTCGTGATACCACTTTTAACATCTCCATATAAAGAGAACTGGCAGAAAGATCTTCCCATCTATGTTTATTTTCTCCCCAGCTATTATCTTGTGTTCTTTTCCAAGACCAGAAGTGGACATTATGCAACACATTTCTGCTGAATCTAAAAAAATCATGCACTCATCTTTTTAAATAATTCAAAATGGTCTAAAGAGGTGGCCGGTTTAGAGATTCATATAGTGAATCTCTGAACTGGTGTATTTACAACAAAAGAGAATATATATTCACACATTAGCAAACTCTCGGATTCGGTATTATCCCTGGTTTTATCATCTCAGATTTTACAGCGTTTTTAACTGTAATGCGGCTTTTGATTTCCATAAACACACATATCTGCAAAGTCATTTGAATTTGACTTTATATAAGCACATAGGCCGTCTCTCCCTTTGACTGCTGTTCCATGGCAACAGAGGACCTGCAGCTATTTTCATCAGTGTGTGTCTGAACAGAGTTGATGACATGTTGCCCTCATTTTTTACCACTTTAACTTAACATCAAATACTGAGTGATTTAGTGACTCCGAGGCATAGTGCTCTGCTGCTGAAAGAGATATCACACCATAGCACAAAGCATGATGGGTGATGAGACCCCTCACAATCAGGCGCTTGTTATATAGTGCTTGGTTGACACAATACCAGACAATAATTGTCATTGTAGCATTCACTGGACACTTGTGGAAAAAAACGGATAAATGGCTGAGCTTGACGTTAAGTGTCTGGCAATGACTTGTTGTGAAGTAAATGCAATAGAATGGGGAGGGAGAATGCAACATCTAATGGCTGAATGTTATCATTAGCACCTTTAAATTAGATAAAATAAATAAGACATACAGTTACTGTAATCCCATTGAGTTATTAAAACCTTTGAGACTGCAAAAATAAATGACCATATTTGGTCATAACCTTTCAAAAGCAGGAGAAGAATGCTTTAAATGTGGGAACCACAGGAAGCTACTGTGTTCCCACAGTTCAATCACAACAAGGTTCCCATGGTTCAACCTAGAGACCAATAACCAAAATAACCTTGGTATATCTCAGGGTGAAACAGGAGTACTGGGTGTCCCAGTGAGCAGGAGAGCAAAACAAAGTGCAATTTGACGCACAGTCATTAAAAAATAATAAAAAGCCATCCTGAAATGTCAATATGACTTAAAGGAGACAATTCTGATGTTTAATAAAAAACAATTATTCCTGAATTCAAGATTTGTATCCTACAATACGTAACACATTTTGGTGACCAAGGTGGGTAAATGAAAGATGAACCTCTTGCTTTGCCAACTAGTAAACAGCCATCCTAAAAATAGATTTTAGAAACGGCTAACTGCACAGGTCTACGTGTGAGGCAAATACTGGTAGGCTTGACTTAAATATCATAGCATAAACAATGACGCCCAAAAACCGTAACAATGCTGGCAGAAATATTTGATACTGAAATAAGTGACAGACCTGCTTGGAAAATCACAGTGTTCCTCCTGCATCCTGACAGCAGCTGAATGTTTCGGAGTAAACCCTTGGCTGTCAGACGCACGTGGATGTTCGACAGGGAAAGCTTCGGAGACCATAACATCTCTCAAAAATAAAGCAAGACGGCCACGGTTTTTAGTCAACAATTACTTAAAAAATAAATAATTGTTTCCAAATGCTGAAGCTTGATGCTGGCTATGAACCACATGCCATGGTGTGCCTCAGTGTATCATGCCTCAGGTGATAGCAGAACTGACAGGCAAAAAATAAATAAATCAATAAAAAACAGTAGTAAGAGCTACAACACTGAGACAGCCTTGAAAAAAGTGAAGGCACCCAGTTCAGCATGGCAGGTCTCCCAACTCAAAATTGAATTCTCAGCTGTGACGGCAGGGAGATAGAGAGAAGGTTAAAGGCTGGCCAGCGGTTTGTGGCACAGCCTGATAGATGTGATAGGGGCAGGGAAAAAACAAACTAAAAATCCCTTAATCCTCTTGGTAAAGCCAGGCTTCAGCTATTCACCAAAACAAATGAATCTCTCAGAGCAAAGCAGCATCTCCAAGCTTAATGATGGCGGTGCTGTAGCAGAGCCAGGATGCTAGGAAGAGAGCAGAGGGGGTGGGGTGGGAGGGGCTAACAGCAGAACAGCAGCCAATGGGAAAATAATCCAGCAGCCCCCCACTCTTTCCCTATGTTACCAGCAGTGGAGATGGCAAGAGATGACAGACTCGTGGCATGGTTTTGTCCGATGAGCTGAGCTGAAAACAGCTTGGCTGGCACTGCTCTCTGTGAAAATGTGTGCTCAGCTATGACTGCAAAACATATTTAATCCAAGACTCAAAACAACATGCTGACTAATTGAGTGTTATATAATGCAACATGTTTTTCATCTAGTTTCTGTAAATGACAAGAAGACACATGAAGAGCCCAAAAAGATGCAAAGGGCAATAGTGTGATTATGTTTACAGGAAACACTGATTGCCACTGATGAACACAAAGGATACCACAGATTGAATGTTCTGGTTAAAATGAGTACAAACCACATCTGATTTACTAAAGTACATTTCTCATAACACTGAGCAGCATTAAAATACTAGTTAATCAGTAGTTGAAAGAAGCACTGTGGATACAAGCCATAAGGGCGTACTACTTTTATAGTTTCCAATATACTAAAACCTCTAAACATTGTCCTCTTACTGTCCAGCCACTATATTTAGATGAGAGAACAGAGGAGTAGATAAAAATGTTGATCCTTATCTGGGTTGCTTTTAATTAATTATTACCGTGCACTCAGAGCACCAGAAAAGTGTTTTTGGACTTTTTCCCCCCTCAATTTCACCTCACAGGATACATACAGGTCGCTCTACCTTATGGCTACATTCCAAATCGCATACTTTTTGTTTTTACTTTTAGTACATACTGCAGCTGCCCTTACAAAGTACATACCGCTGCATGCGGTATGCATACAATTGGAACATACTACTTTGTCACTCATTGCACCTTGAACTTTGACCCTCTTGCTCTAATATCCACTGCACAGAGGATTGTGGGTCAGGATAGCCAGAAAAGCATGCTGGCTTGCATACTCTAAAATGCGACTGGATGTAGTATGACCTCCTGGTATTTTTAGCATACTGCATTTGACATACTATGTATTGGGACATACTAAATCTTCTTCTGGTATACTAAATAGTATGCTAGTATGGGTATTGAAACGCAAAGTATTGAAAGCCTGAAAGGAAGATGGTAGACACCAAGGGCTTAAAAAAAAAGCACTTCCACCTCCTCAGCATGTTATCTTGGGTAAAAAAAAAAAGAAATTCGTATTTTAAGGTTGTTGCAAATTGAAAAAGTGGAAATCGAATACTTAAGGTTACAGTAGGCATCAACAATTGATGGTTCGATCGATGGCTAAGGTTAGGTTGTCGGGCAGTGAGTCTCCCGAGAGTTTTTGTAAGTATTTGCAAGTTATCTTCTAGACACTACCGTATTTTTATTTAAAGTTAATATTCTTACAATCAGATGCTAGACTTGAACATTAATTAATGGCCGCAGAGGACAGTGCTCTTTGTAGTTGATACAAATACAGCAGTATCATAATGTGTTAGGTCTTCATCAAGAATACTAAACAGGGTTAGCACATTTAAAATAGAGGTTTAAACTGCATTTTTATTTTCTTTTTTGTTGTTGTTAAACTACACCATTATTACAGAAAGCAAAATAACCAATATCTTCTGAAACCAATCCCACACCCATGACAAGCCATCTAAATATTTTAAAAAAAGGATAATACACATACATAAATCAAATGGAAACAATTTAACTCTTACCAGGTCCACTTGGAGATAGACGAACAAGTCTTGCAGAAGTGGTCCTTTTCAGAGGACTGACTGTAGAATTTGAAGCGCCTTTGCTGGAGGGAGCAGCAGGTCTGCATGCTGTGGTCAAAGCTGTTACAAGCAGAAGATCCAGGTGAGACAAGCGGCAGGAGTTAATCTGACCCATGATGGAGCACAAACTGGCAACTGACCACAGCCACAGACAGCTTTTATACTAGAGATAATTTGATCAAGCATACCGTTCTACTGAAAAGCAAAGATACAACTGATTTAATTCAATCAACATCTAAGAGTCCTCAGCAAATAACATTAGGGAGTCACAATAGCTTGAGTATTTTGGGATGGTTTAAAGTTCAACACAAGTCAGATTTAACAGGGCCATTTTCTTGTCATAGTGTAAGAAGTTCAAGATGTAAAAATCAATGTGGTCTCACTCCCATTTACTCTAACAGTAGGAGTTCAGAAAGGGACTTAATGACTGATCAGAATTTAAGCTCAATATCTTCAAACTAAAAAAAAAAAAAAAAAAAAAAATGACATACTTGTACAGGAAAACAAGATAAAGGAAAAATCAAGTCTGAAATGTAAAAGTGTGTGTGTGTGTGTGTGTGTGTGTGTGTGTGTATAGAGATGTGACCTCACATGGTTCAGTGTTTTTCCCAGGGGTTGTGATGAGTCTAGCTTTCAGCACAACATTTTTGAAAGGGGATGGTTTATGTGAAGCTCCTCCAGAAACTGTTGAACAACAACAAGAGAAGTGCTGGTTAAATGTTACATATCATGCTGTGAAATTTTGAAGGTCGCACATGTTTTTGTAAAAGCACTTGAAATTCACTGGGCATTTCAATACCTCTGCTTTCAATAAAGTACTGCTGTAATCACCACTGACAGGCCATAACAAGCATTCTAATAATGTACTTAAATATAATCATCAAGGTAAAATACAATGAATCAGATTAACAAAGGGTAATGTTAATCTGACCATTATGACAAAATGTACCATAGCACAAGGTAGCAATAGAATCAAATGTATAAACAATGACTGAATGAATATCTAGAATGTAAAAAAAATATTTATTTAAAAAGGATCCCCATTAACGGATGCCAATGGCACCAGCTAAACTTCCTGGGATCCGAAATCCAGTACATCATATTCATTATATAGGTACGTATGTCCTCTGAGCTAAACTGATTCAAATATTCAGAAGCTCTTTCACAATGGATACTGCAATTATGATTCATCTTCCAGTCTCACTTACTTCTCCAAAGCTTTCTATCTTTTCCATTAAACGCAGCTAACAAAGGGATGATACAAAAACGATAGGATCCAATGAGCAGGCATGTCAAGAGGGTGAGATCACAGTTGGATGCTGCACTGCCCTGTGCTATTAAAGAGGAGCTGTTGAAAACATGAGCTGGAAATTCAGTCCAAGTGCAGCTACGAAGTCCAGTGTAACCAGCCATTGGGGTTTAATAACAAGAAAAATAGGGAAACTGCTCCTTTTCTGCACCTCAGACGACATCGGTTGTAGTGTATGTCTGCTCACTCTCCTCCAGGCAACGCTGTGTGTGTGAACTAGAGTGGAATAGAACCCGTTGCCTTGACAACCACACAAGAGGGGGGGTCCCCAGTTTGGAAAATAGGTCCTCTCAGCCAATAAGACCTGCATGCTGTTAAGGATGCTGGGAGGAAAAAAAAGCCTGCTGTCTAACAGTGCTCCTTCTCTTCATATAATACACCCGTATGAAAATAAAAACACCATGACAGTAGAACACATCAGAACCACTCGAAGCTCAGCAGCAATACAAAATGATTTGCTGGCACTGGACTGGAATTCAGCTCCTTCATACAGAATTTTTGATAGCTTTGAAAGATGGTCTACTTTCTTAAAATAAATGTTTTTTTAGTTGCCTAGCCCCTGTATATTGGCAGATGTGGAGGTATTAAATCACAGAAAGATTTGCCACAGGGAGATTTACATCCAAGCCCAGCCCTGAAGTGGGTCACTATTTAGAACAGAGGCCCCTCCCCTCCATGTCCAGATGTAGCCTGATCCCAGAAAACACCTGCATTAAACTGATTTTATACCTTTATGTAATTGTCTGTGGGTACTGAACATCCTGTTTCTAAAAACAATGTAAATCCTTGTTAGGCTTACCTTGTGTACTATTCCCAGCACCTTCGCTCATGTGAGTACTGGCCTCAGTAAGGCTCCTGGATGGCCCCGGGGGCTTGCGTGGTAGTCTAGAAGAAGGAGTATGGGGAGGGCCCATAAGAGAGGGCCGGGTGGGAGTATGAGGAGGTCGGGATCCATTCAGCTGAGGCTTAATACTTGATGTTGAGGCAGTTCCAAGGGACAGCTCTCCTGTTGCCTGCACTCTCTGACTGCCTGGGATACAATAGAGTGCACATAAACATTGGAGGTCAGCAGCATGAACCTATTTATTAAGGACAAATACACATACTGAGTTTACCAGTGTATCGGCCATGAGTACAAACGCAGGCAAATAAAATATCTACAGAGCTCCTAGACTCCCAAATCAGGCTTAACAAACCAGACAATGTTTTCTTATAACAGGTAATGAGTCCTGTTAATGGGATATTTTAGAGACATTTGTCCATAACCAAAACTAGTAAAAAAAAAAAAAAAAAAAAGCACATTTAAAAGCTCGGAAAACAATGTAAATATTTATTTATGAAAAACTTTAAAATGATCCCCAACAGCTTACCTATTTCTTGTTACATTTAATAAAGAAACTGTACAAAACGTACCTGCATGTATCCTAGTCTCTACAGAAAACATGTCAAATATGAACAAACAAACAAAAAAAAAAAGTTAAGTTTAAGAAAAATAATGCATCCCTGTGAAGTGTCCCTGTAGCCGGAGCATGCATGTGAAGGTTACTGCTTTACTGTGCTCAGGACTCTTGATTTCAACACTTTGTTCTCACTTTGAGCACAAAACCTCCCTTTCCTTCCCCTGCTTTTTCCACTCGTACAGATGGCTTCCCATCAGAGGAAGAGTCCACCCCTCCTTCCCCAGGACTCCTCTTACTATGAAGAGCAGTAGGGCAGAGGGAGTTGGCTGTTTATCCCCAAGACCTGGACAAGAGACCGGAGGTGACATCTGTATCCAACACGGTTCCTGTGGGACATGGCTGAGCTCGACATGAGGCTGAATGTAGGTCTATTACAGGAACTGCTTAATGTCGCCCTCTGATGTGGAGACTGCTTTACTACAACCTGAATCATTTCAGTTTACAATGGCATGTGGAGCAGAGCTACGCAAATTAAAAGTTAAACAATGCAATTTATTATTTGTATCTGTCATGTTCATTATTTCTGAAATGATGGCGGCAAGCTTGTAAATAAATAAAATGTTTATTAATCATCTGAAGAGTATAAAGCACTACCTTATAACTAGGACTGTCAAAGTTAACTCGATAACACGTTAATGCAAATTCATTTTACCGCCACTAATTTCTTTAAAGCAATCCATATTCCCGAGGTTGTAGCGGGCTCAGTTTTTTTGTCATACCAGCTTGTCGCAAAGGAGGCTAGATAACACTCTAAACCTGCTCTAAATTTTGGTGAAGAAAAACTGTCATTGCCAATTTCAATGGGGTCCCTTGACCTCTGACCTCATGATATGTGAATGAAAATGGGTACCCACGAGTCTCCCTTTACAGACATGCCCACTTTATGATGATCACATGTAGTTTGGGGCAAGTCAGAGTCAAGTCAACACACTGACAGCTGTTGTTGCCTGTTGGGCTTGAGTTGGCATGTTATGATTTGAGCATATTTTTATGCTAAATGCAGTACCTTTGAGGGTTTCTGGACAAAATATGTCATTGTTTTTGTTGGAAATTGATTTCCAATAATACATATATACATATGTTTGCATACAGCAAGCATAATTGCCCACTCCCAGGTTGATAAGAGTATTAAATACTTGACGAATCTCCCTTTACGGTACATTTTGAACAGATTAAAAAAATGTTTGATTAATTTGCGATTAATCACGATTAACTATGGACAATCATGCGATTAAATATTTTAATCGATTGACAGCCCTACTTATAACATAACTGTTTTGCTTTGAAGGATCCTGCTGCAGCTACAGTACATAAACCCCACACAAAACCATGTACCTCTGGTGCTGCCTTCAATCCTACACGGCCCTTCAAATCCAGTCCAAGTCAACTTCTCTACTGTGCTTGTTTCAGTTTACACAGGGTTAAACTGGCCTATTACACAATTCTCTCTCTCTCTTGGTTGTGTAAACAGAGGAAATAGTTAGGGAATCCTTCGCTCTCTGCTTAGCCACTTATGAGGGTATTGATTGTGACGTACTGTCAATGTTTATTTACCAACATTTATAGGTCAACTTTCCCATTTGTGAAACAAATGAAGAACAACTTTAAACTTTTCTCAAGACCCTTACGATATCATCACAGGCTCAGCTTAACTCGATAACAAAAAACACAAAGCATGTACAGTATTTAACCCAATTACTATGTATCCCACTTACCTGTGCTGTCCTTCTGCTTGGACTGTGGTGTCCCTACAGTTTTGGAGGTCCTGTGTACATCCCTCCCCTGGGTTCCCTGCCTCTGCCTGGTAGACAGAGTGGCTGGTCTGGGACTGGCAGCTGGAGGTAGTGAAGGTGGTGCTCCTCTTGTTTGTCTAGGAGATGACCGTCCTCGTAATCTGCTCTTACTCTCATCCCATGAGGCTCCCGCAGTTGTCGATTTTCTGGACTCTGCCTGCAAAGAGAGCAGTTTCTCACTCAGTCCCTCAGCTCTATGCAATTGGTCCTGATGGTTCACAACACAAACAAGCATTTTCCCAGAGATCCCTGGCAGCTCCAACCAAATCAGTGTCCAAAATATTTTGATTTAATGTGGCCCACAGAAAAAGCTGCAAGAACATGAATATTAACAGTACTTGAAAACAAGTCAAAATGATTGCAGATTTTTTTAATTGTTTACATCATAAATCCATACTCACCACCAGGCTGATCCTCTTAACCTCTCTGGTGGAGTTTTCAGCAGGTCCGTTTGTGGCCTGTTTTTTCAGGTTCCCTGGCTTGGTTTGCCTCAGGTGGGTGTCAGCTTTGGGAATGCTAAAGCTGGCTGAAAACTGTAGACTTGCTTTCTTCCCCCTGGGTGGCCTGGATGACAATAATGAACTCTCCGATGAGCAGCGAGGCCGCGACTTGCGGACAGGAGGCTTGTCATGACCTAAAGCCGAGCCTGACCTGACCTCAATTTTGTTTAGCACGCCCTTTTTTGGAGCTGGTTTGGGATCCGTTTGGCCACTTCTGTCAGGGGATTTTTCTGAGGATGATAAGCAGAGGGTCTGATTGCCAGAATGCTGCACTGCGGCGTCTGCTGCTTGGCTTGATGCTGCTCGTTCAGTTTTAGAGCTGCATTGGACTGCTGAAGCATGTTTACTTGCAACTGGATGCTGGAGAGGTGGGGATGCTCTACTCTTCCCCTGTCCATCTACAGCATTGTGCCCAGATGACTGAATCGTTTTCACGCCCAAATTAGCAGCCCCTGTATTCACTCGTCTCTGAGCATCATTGACCATTTTAGTGGTGGTGAGTGGTGAGACAACTGCAGTGCTACTCCTTAACTTGGCAGGACTAATCCTAATGGTTGCTCCTCTATGTGCTTCAGTGTGTTTATTTTTCATGTTAACTTGTGGCGGTTTGTGCTGTGAAGCAGGGCCTGACGCTGACATTTGATGCACACTTCTTGTCACGACTTTAGATTTTACGCTGCTGAAGTCGGACTTGGGAAACTTCTTAATTTCCATTTTCTTGACTTTGCTGGCTGAAGGCAGCAGTCCTGCAACCAAACGGTTAGGATTCCCAGAGATTTGCTGCCGTTTAACAGGGTGCAGTCCTGGGCTGGCTGCGTTCCCAATGCAGGGAGACTCTGAAAAGGAGGGGAAGCCAGGCATCATGTTCCCAATGTTTAATACTGGAGTGGAAGTATGGACATCCTTATCAGTGTATTGTATAGCTGACAGAGTGGACACAAGGGTCTTGCCTTGTTCTGGTGTAAATGTTCCAGGGAAACGGGGCAACGGCTCTGCTTCAGCACTAGCAAACTGGGCGTCTTTTCCACAATCTGCAGGAGATGTTTCACAGACAAAGGTCATCGAAAGACCTCCCTCGTTCTCACTTGGCAGAGCTACAAGAAAGTTGGATGTTTCCATATCATTTTCCTCAGTGGGGAGCTCTGCATGAATGAAAGTCGTGCCAAGACACGGATGGCTCATGTTCTCAATGACTCTTTCTGTGGATTTTTCAAGGACGTCCGGCAGAGTGGTTGACAGCAGGTTAGAATCAGCCGGCAATGCGGGATGGCCCGCAGCCAGAGACATAGAGGACATCTCCAGGGAAGAGACTAAGAGGGACTGGTCCTCAAGACAAAAACTGTTGCTCCTTATTACCATTTCCCCAGAGCTCAGGGAGCAGCAGTCGTTTTCGGTGGATCCTCTACGGGAAGTCTCGCCTGAACTCAGCTGGCTTTCCCTCCCAGCAGAGTCTGGAGACATCACTGCACTGCTACTTCCATCCTCTATGTTCTTAATAAAAGTCTGGTACTCATCCGATCCCATCTCAAGGCTGCTCATCACACTCAAGTTTTCATTCCAGATATTCCCGCTGCTGTTAACGGGTGTGGTGGTAAAAGTTTGGTTCAGGTTCATGCTTACGCTACAGCATTCATTATCTTGGGGTACAGTGGTGTTGTAGGGGTTATCCACAGAGAAGCCGTCGCTGAGGCAGCACTCCAACATGTTGATGTCAGGGGAGCTGTTGGTTTCTCTGTCACTCATGTTTGAAATACTACTGTTGGAGTCAGGTGAAGGTGACAGTGACGAGTTGCTGAACTGACTCTCAGGGGAGAGGGCCTCTCTGTGGGGCAGAAGAACTGTGTTCCCAACTTGGTCAGTGGACATGTTAAATGTCACGTTAGACATTTTGGAGTTCAGACAGGATACTTCTGTAGCTCTGAATAGCCTCACATTCGGTTAGCAGCACAGTAATCCATCGGTTTTGTTGATCAGGCACGAATATCTGTAAAGGGGAAAAGGTCAAATTTGTATAACCCGTGTTACTACACAGTCTATGCTGACATCACTGAATGTTAACAAGAGCGTCCCAAACTGACCCATAGGCTTATCTCCAGATATCCCAGTGTAAAATTTAGCTCAGGGCTCTAAAAAGGCTCTGGCCTGCCCTCCTAAGCCTTTGTAGTCACTGGTCATTGTAACAGTACCTGGATACTCAAATTATTAATGACTTAGCTCAATGAAAAATGCAAAAGTCATCAGAATCCTGCTTAGGGAATGTTGTAGTGCAAGTCTAAATTATCTCCTAGTTGTAATATGTGATACAATGTGATTTCATTTAGATTGTTGAATATCAAATTACCCAAATATCTGTACCCTTTCTAAAGATATGTTTTACCAGACACACCTTCCGTCTTTCCCGAATCATGGTTTCATAAAAGCTTAAATGTGAGGCTGGCCAAGCAGTTACAAGCCTTAAATGAGCCAATGTGGGTTTGGCATGAGAAGTAAACGGCAGTCTTAACTGCTTTGTTGTGTACTGCTATGTTTATTTAAGCTGACTGGACTGCTAAGCTTGCCATCATCTACTACAACAAAAGGACCATTGTGGCATGTGCCACCGGAGAGTAAGATATCAAGTCACCAACAGCCTGAAAGTTTCCAGTATGTAGACTCCAGACATTCTGCTGCATACAAAAAAACTGAAGAAAAAAACCTGAAAAACTTGTCCAACTTTCCAGGGTTGTATTCAACCCAAAATAGTGAATGAAACACCAACATATATATTGATTGTTGGGAGAAAAATTGTGCATAGTCTGCTGCACTTCTGTCAAGTCAACTCTGTCTCCTAACAAAATTACATTCCCATACAACTAAACTGCATTCTCAATTATATTTTGAGGGAAAAATATGTTCCCCCGGATTACGGTCGCACTTTTAAACCTGTGGTTAATGCAAACTGAAACAAAACAAAAAATGCTACAAAACTACTTGGCTAGGTTTAGTAAAAAACATCATGGTTTGGCTTAAAATGACTGTTGCATTATTTAAAGCTGCAGTGGGTAGAAATGGAGCAAATATGATTAAAAAAATTATTTTTATAAAATGGTCACTATTCTGACAATAGAAAGTTAATCTGAAAAAAATCAAGTGCCTCTGATGCTCCCAATGGCATCTGCAAGATTTCACACATCGGAGGAAAACAACCAATCGGAGCCGAGCTGGAGCCTTGCCGCCTCTGAGCAGCTATCAATCGCGTGCAAACTCCGATCAAACGGTCAATCTAGGCAGCACTGATCAAATATGAATCCATATTGTTACTGTAATGCCTATTTCTTGCCTCAATTGTTTTCAGAAACATATTTTAGTGTACTGTTTAGCTGTAAAATGAGAAAGTTTGTAACCCGGCAGCCATGTTGAGATCAGTTATACCAAGCACCGCCCAATAGCCGGAACATAGCCAATAGGAACGCTCAATAGGAGTCAAAAGTCTCCCGTCACGGGCTTGATTATTTTAAAGCCTGAAAACAGAGCCATGAGGATGTGCAGAAGTCTTGTTATCTCTCAAAACACTTGAATTACAATATGCTGAGAGGTTATTATCAAAGTTTTTTGCCAAAAATATTCTGCCTACTGCAGGTTTAAGCTATGGACGTAAATTAAAACAAGTGAATGTTGACTTTTGGGTTCACATGGGACACAAACAGCGGTCTCCTGGGTGAAAGTCCTGTGTTTGTTTGACCCGACCTCCTCCGTACAAGGACATCCGTAGACTGTCAGATGTCAAAAGCAAATGCAATCTGGGACAAAATACCCTTGAAACGTAATTCACAATGCAGTTTAGTTGTATGGGAACATAATTGTTTAGGAGACAGGGAATATACTGGTTGAGGAGGCAGGGGCAGGATCAGTGAGGGTACATGACCTTCCCAGGAAACACAAAACAAAATGCAGAAAACATATGACTTAGTTCAAATAAACCTGAGCTCAGGGGGTTTTCTTGGTTGTCAGAGCATTCTAAATAAAACATAGTACATGTCTTAAGAAAAAGAGAGGCTTCAATTTATAATATGCAGCATGTTAACCTCATGTTTTCAATCTTGAGTGGCAGCCTGCTTGTCTTTGGCTCGTCTGTGTGTAATACTGCTAATATAGAGGTTTCTTTTGTAGCAATATCAAAACTCCAGCAGTTGAATAGTCTGGGTGCAAAAATTGAGACATCCCCCCCTCCCCCACAGTATATAAAGGCAAATAAGGCTCTACTTAAAGTGAGTGATGTAACTAAAGAGTTAAAGAGTCATGGACCCCTGGAGTCACTAGAGATAGCTGCAAGCTTGAGGTGCACTAAACTATAAATACATTGACAGTTTTTTTCTCATAGCCAAAATATCAGCCACCTTTACAAACCAATTTTGGCAAGCAACAGAACCAACAAATGACATTCAGCAAATGTCAACTCAAATATATTATTATTTTTTAAACAAGACACTAATAGAGAAACTCAAAACACATCGTCGACTATAATTCTGGCCCCCACCTCCAAACATGCACATGTCAAAATGCCAATTAGAAAATGTTCAACCTTAGAGCAATGTTCAGTTTGTAAAGATAACAACAACAACACCATAAATGAAGTCCTCAACTGGAATAACTGAGTGCTAGTCTAGTCTTTAAAGAGATCTTTGGCTTAAACATTTGGTCGAAAGACATTTTCAAAATATAAACATGCCACAATAATTATTTGGTGTTAATATCTAAATCTGCCTTACTGGACACTCAACACTACTGCTGATAAGATATATGAAAGCTGCTCTGCCTTTATCAACATGACCAACAGTCCAAATCTGGATATGTTTGTTTAACAGGCAGAGAAACAAGACGCCTTACTGTAAATTACAATCTGTACAATATATTATACAGCCATGGCAAACTGCTGCACATTGAACCTTGGCAAGAAGAACTGCCCCTCCAACGCCACTGCAGTATCTTCCCACACAATATGACAATGCAGAACAGTGATTTTGCTGGTTAAAAGCATGACTGGGCATTACATTGTTATGTAAAGTACAACTGCACCTCAGAAAACCATGAACTGACAATGTTTATGTAAAAATAAAACCACCAAGATAAGCCACAAGAAGCTGAGCCAACGAATAGAAAGCAACAATGCAGAAAGAAATACCTTTTAAAACACTTACCTTTGACTGAGAAATGGATCAACTATAGTATGAACTAACTCAATACCGCCATTCTCCACAGTCAGCTGTGTTGCCTTTTGTATCACGTCAGATCACTCACTGTTTACAGGTTCACCCGGCTCATTTTACTCTCTCAGAGATAATCCCATTACTGCTTTCCTTCCAAAGCGCTAAATCCAGCCAACTGGGCAGGCAGTGGTGTGCAAGTGTGCTTCAGCCAGACACCAACAGCCCCCGTCCCACCACCACTACTCCCTCCTCGTGTTTAGAGTCAACCGTGCATCAGTAACGTCACAGCCAGAATGAGGGTGCCCCCTGTGCAAGCATTAGATTCTGTTTTTTTCCTCCCTTCCCTGTAGGCCTACTGCAGCACTGGATCAGCAATATCTCCGACCAGCCACTGTGTCAGACACATCAGTGACTTGGCTGCACACTGCTCCCAGTGCAGACATGTCAAGGTCCAGCTAAGGATTGCGCTCAACGCAGAGCTCCACTCCCAAGTTTACTGATTGAGGAAGCAAGGAAGAAAGCAACATGTTACCTTATCCACGCCAAGCCCAGTGCTGGGGGAGTGGCCATGGCCTGCCAGTGTTGGCATTCACTGTTGCTAAGCAGCCAAAGTCCCTCTTTTATGAAGGAATGGATCAGGCTGCTTTTTTAGTGAGGGATAAGTGAAAAGGGGAGCAGAATAACAGGAGGCCTCGGTTCCTAGTTCCCAACCAGAATTTGCATAGAAACTCACTTTCTCCAAGATGGAAAGGCACATTACAATGTTGGTTACAGCTGATAAGAGCTCCAAAGTCCTCCACTGATAATGTCACTGTCTGATGACACAGCCTCATGTTGTACACAAACAGCTCGACACCTGATCCCAACACTGCAGTAGTGGTGTGACACCGGAGTCTAAGACCTCTAAGACCAAATGCTATTTCTGCTTAATCTATACAAGGCCCCTGACCCCTGGAACTACAGTCTAATCTTAACTAGAGAGAAGATGTAAATCATGGTATAGAGCAGTGGTTCCCAACCTATTTTCGTTGAAGCAACCCCTACTTGTATCTAAGAAAGACTCATCACCCTAAAAAAATTACAAATCCTCAAACAAAATCCTCAGTTTCAATAAAGTGACTCAGTGTATTCAATTAGTTAGTCTGTTTTAATAAATCTACTTTCTTAATATATATAAATAAAGTGATGACGTCTTGACAGATTCGCCAAGTGAATGCAGATGCATAATAACTTTTTTTGCAATTAATTAATTTACTATAATAGTGTTAGAGGTGCAGGCCTCCCTTTGTGTGCGTCAAGTGGAAGAGCAAAAATGTTTTTGAAAGACTAAATGCCCACAAATATGGATTGAAGCTGGATGTTAGATTTTGCAGTGAAGTGCTACCTGTAGTAGCAAAACAATATATAATTTTTTTTTTTTTTTTATGTACAGGCTTTTTTATAAATTAACCAGTAAGTGTGTTATTATTTTAGTTATACATGAAGAAATCTAATTTCAATCATTATCACATAAGACAAATCCTGGCACACCCCTTGTGATCTTTGACGTCCCCCTAAGGGGCGGTTCACGTGCCACTTTTTTTGCGTGCTCAAATTTGTTGTTGTCAATGTAGATGCGTGACAGGCTCGCTCAAACGCGGGAGTGACGCTGTTGTGAGGAGCAAGTAAGATAAAAATAGTTCAACTTTTGGAACACTGCAGCGCGTACAGCATGTCACGTGACGAAGAACAACCAATCACAGCCGGCAGATATCTTTTCTTTCTTCCGTAAATATCAGTGTACAGTAAATATATGGAGAAGTTAATAATTTTAGTGCAGGGCTACCCAGAGCTTTATCTATTTTACTGGCTTCACCCTTTCCGTCCAAGAATGTCACAACATCCGGTTGAAAGGTCAGCCAAATTGACACTAAGAAAAGGAGCAGTAAAGCTACTGTGAGGTGCTGGAAATCCATTTCTTTGTTTTGACTTTGTTTAGTTTAGTCAGTGAGGCTTTTACAGCTAAATTACTACAACTTCATCATCGTAGCAAGCAGATTTTGGTTGCTTAGTAATGGTAGGCGCAACAGTAGCGCAACCTCCCATGCACCTTGGATAAAATGATGAAAGCGGCACAGCTGGCATTTTCCACACATTTTTAGACGCAGCATGTGAACGGCCCCAAGGAACCACTGGTATAGAGTAGGCTTATTATCTCCTCAGAGTTCTGAGTCAGATATCCTGTAAAAGCTGTTATTTAGTGGGTCTAGTTAGGTAATCTAAGCATTTTGATATGGTCTTCAAGTACCGTTCAAACCTAAAACCTCAGTGATGTTTGTTGCCACCTAAACAGTACACTCTAAAAGTGTATACAACACATTCAAAACCAAGAGGCTAACCGGCCAAAATCCCTCCGATGTCCGACACTTACTGTAAACGGCCCAATCTGCCTTGTCAAAAAAATAAAATAGGGTTATTTTGGTAATTGTCTGAGATTCATTAACATTGCTGTTTGAGATGATGCCCCACTATGTACCTGTCTGTTCAAGAAAAATCCAATACAAGTTACTGCCTTCAAATAGAATTATACATTTAAAACTGAGTGAGATCAACAGAACAATGCTTCTCTATTTCTGAAGCCCCCAAGGCTCTTTGCAGAAAGCCTTGAATGGCCTTTCCTTGCCTTTGCATGGGTGACTGGACTGCTACTCATACAGCAAGCAGTTATGAGTAGCAGGGACAGCCATCAATAGCCCAGGCACATAGCTGCACCACACTACCACAGGGCAGCAGGTCAAGCTGGGGGATTCCAGCCAGCATACCACAGGGACAACACTGTCCTCTGTAAAGCAGGGAACAAAACCACACCAATGAGCCTGGTTAGAAGAATAGCACGGCACAGTCTTTCAACAGTCAGAATATTAGTCAGTCTGCTTCAGCAAGAAGAAATAGAAAAAGGCTTTCAAGAGAAAGCTGTGCCTATGCTATCTAGTGAAAAACAGAGACCTGTCAGATGTGTCCGCAGCTGTGCAAATGTATCTTGGTTAGCTATTCATTCAGTTAGCCTAAACTGTGATGCTTATGCTGAATACACATAGCATTTCCTAGGGCTGCGCATTGGCAAGAATCTGGTGATACGTATCATGATACAGGGGTAATGATTCAATATATTGCAATATATTGTGATATTGTAAGCAAGGTGATACATTGCGATTTTTTCCAATATAATTTTAGGAAAACTGTCATAGTATAAACTATAAAAGACACCACCATATGTATAAAATCTGAGTAATATAAAATTCACTATGCAAAATGGCTACTATGGGGACTTACATCATTACACATGAATATAGTTCCACAAGAGTCTTAACTTTCCAGTCATACCCAATTTATGTAATTCCAAGACTGTTTAGGGACCCCAGCATGCAGAAATAATACATCATTTTAGAATAGGCAAAAATATTACATTTATACTACATTCAAAAAACATGTTTTTTGCCCCAAATTGCATGCGATTATGATAAAGTGGGCATGTCTGTAAAGGGGAGACTTGTGGGTACCCATAGAACCCATTTTCATTCACATATCTTGAGGTCAACGGACCCCAGTGAAAATGGCCATGCCAGTTTTTCCTCACCAAAATTTAGCGTAATTTCATAGTGTTATACATCCTCCTTCGCAACATGCAAGTATGACATGGTTGGTACCAATGGATTCCTTAGGTTTTTCTAGTTTCATATGATGCCAGTACCTTCACTGCACTTGCAGCTATGAAACTGAGATCAGCAGAATAGTGGCTGGGTCTGCTGGTGGGCCGTCAGATTTTTAAAAGGTTAATTAAAAATCTATAGTGTTTTGGAGAATCGCAGTAACATAATACACAAACACAATATCGCAATACTCTTACATCCCTTGCATTTGCAGAGGTGGACAACAATAGCAGCGCATAAGAACAAACATTTTAGTTGAATCTTGTAAGATTTTTTTTTGACAAGCTGCAGGTCAATAATTAACCCTTGAGCTCAGTCTGAAATACTGTGCAAGATATTCATCTATATTTTATAGTACCATTTGAGAACAGGGTTTGTGGTGTTGTCCTGTATAGCTGAACAAAATAATTTCACCTTGCAATACTGTGCAATCAACACCACAAGCATATTGAAATTGGTCTTAAAAAGTTGTAAAATGTGCAAAGTAGATAAACATGGAGTCAACAGTCACCTACAGTATTCTTATTTGGGAAGAAAGATGAGAGAATTAAGATTGCTAATCATCTGAACACAAAGAGACTTAAAGCAAAGGATGTTGTCAAAATCTTGGTGTTTTAATCGACAGTGATCTCAGTTTCAATAATCATGTGAAAGCGATAACCAAATCAGCTTTTTACCACCTTAAAAACATAGCTAAACTTAGAGGTCTTATGTCAAAGCATGACCTGGAAAAAAGTTATCCATGCTTTTATCTCGAGCAGAGTCGATTACTGCAATGGTTTCTTCACGGGCTTACCTAAAAAGACCATCAAACAGCTTCAGATGGTGCGAAATGCAGCTGCTAGAGTTCACATCACTCCAGTACTTAAGTCCCTACACTGGCTCCCAGTAAGTCACAGAATTGACTTTAAAACACTACTGCTTGTTTACAAATCACTAAAGGGGGTAGGTCCAAATTACCTCTCAGATATGCTTCAGCAGTACACACCTACTAGATCTCTAAGGTCACTGGGAATGAAATCTATTAGTAGTACCTAAGGTCAGAAGGAAACATGTGTAAAACTGTGGAACAAACTTCCAGATATGATCAAAGATGCAACAACAGTGGCCACTTTCAGATCTAGACTCAAGACCAAACTGTTCTCAGACGCTTTTCTTAATTGATCAAATGCTGCATTTTACTGTCTTTTGATTGTTTTTATTATCCTTTTAAATATTTTTTTCTTTTAACTTATACTTTTATATAGATTTTATGTAGATTCTATTAGATCCTTAAGAAGATCTTCTATGCAAGATTGTACTGTACCGTTTCGCCACACTGCATTTGGGCAATCAGCTTTTTCTGTTAAGGCCACAAATCAGTGGAACAGCCTGCCTGATGATGTGAGGAGCTGCAGCTCTATCAGCACTTTCAAAACCAACTTAAAACGTGTGTTGAAAGCTGCTCAGCTCTGTACTCACTGATCTTTATTCCATGGTCTTCATGACTTGCTTTTACTTGACAAGCATACTTTGTGATGTGCTATTGTGTGTAGCTGTGTATTGTGCATTTTGTATGTTATTTCTTGTATGACTGTAGTATGTTTCTTTGTTTTTAACTGCAAAGGGACTAAAGATGTGAATTAGCTTAAAGATATAATCTGGTACGGTGCATCAAATGGTAACATTTATGTTTTAAACTGTATATGGTCCCTTTTAAATAAAATAAAACTAATAAAAAATAATAATAATATATTCTTTTATTCATTTTTATCTCGTGCACTTTGCGCTTTTATATATGTAAACACTTTGAATTGCCTTTGTGTATGAAATGTGCTATATAAATAAACTTGCCTTGCCTTGCGTTGCGTTGCAGCAGTCAAAGGTGTGATTTAAAGCCAAAACAAGACTGAATATTGCTGGATGTGTTTGAGTACCTTGCTCCTCTCTGGCTCCTGTAAACACAAGAGGTCATTGGTACAACGACATCAGTGTGAGCCCTCCTCCAGCCAGTTGAGTCTATAATTAGAGCAGGAGTAAACATAGTAGGAGTCTACATATATAGCAAAGTAAAATAATCTGTCAAGTCCATAAATGGTTTAAAACACAGTAAACTAACACAATCCGTCTGAGACCTTTAAAAGATTAGGCAATAAGCTAGTATTATGTTAAAATGGCTCTAATATAGTTACAAACACAGCAGACAAACATTAACTAACATTACATTAGGTTTTAACCATCACTTTCAACGGTCGAAAACAAAAATGGCGCATAGCAAACAGCGGTTGACAAAAAAAAACGACGATTAGCCAGCCGAGCCTGTTGAATGAGGTTGGGACACGCGTCATATCTATAGGGTTGCAACGCATGCGCAGTAAAGCCTGGTCTGTCCTCGCCGAAATTGAGCCAATCAGAACGCACGACTGCCGCTTCAGTTACACTGCGCATGCGTCATAACTCCAAAGATATGACGCCTGTCCCAGCCTCCTTTCGATAGGCCTTGTAGCTAGATAGCATAATGTAGCTAATTAGCTAGCTAGCTATCAAGCTAACAAACGTTAATTTCTGTTGACCGGAGGTTGAACTTATTGGTTCCTCAAGTAATTCAAGCTAACTAACAACTAAAGTAGCAAACTAATGTTGGAGAAACATATAAACTGCCTTACCACTTGCCCACTAAGTTAGGTTACTAAAAAGCATATAGTTAAACAAAAAAAATAGCACAGTTATGGCTCGTAACGTTACCTGTCACAGGACAGCCGGGAGCACTAACGAGCTCCTAATCAGTAATGACTTTCACCTGGTAGTTTCCCGCTCTCAGACAAGGCCTATCGAAGGAGGCCTGGTCACGCTTCATATCAACGGGGTACTACGCATGCGCAGTAAGAACTAGTAGCAACGCACGACCGCAGCTTCAGTCACACTGCGCATGCGTTATACCCGTAAACAAGACCTGTGGCCTAACCTCCTTCAACAGGCCTTGCTCTCAGAGCGCCTCGAACAAACAAATGTCACAATTCAAAACTACAAACCGGTCGTACAGCTCATATCGCCCCTAAGAAGTGACAAACAAGTGTTGTTTGCTTAAAGTTTGACACAATGTGATGAGTTGGCGTCCCTTTACAACTAACAGTTAAGTCACAAACAGTTAATCAATTACATAAGGATCACCAATTCAGCTCATATCAAGGGAATTAGGTCAGATTTCCAAAATAAAAGCCACAAATATCAAAACTTTTGTTTCCCATCTGAAGAGATCAACCACTTGGTCGTTTATTAATTCAAATCTGGATGTACAATAATTAAATAATTACATGATTATAAACCATATGATGATGATGATGCCAGGAAGCAAATCTATGTACAATGTAAAAAGTGCATTGTGTTAACAGAAAGAACATATGGGCACACTGAACATCCTAAAAGGGTGAAAGGAAACCTCTTACCCAGGTGGGAAAGGATATTGAGGATTTCCTCAAAAATCAGACTTGATTTAAAAGAACCATTACATCTCTTGAGTCAGTAATATTAATCAAATTTACAATATTTATTTATATGATCATATCTGGTATTTTACAACATCCATTTTAGAATATACGACTGTGCTTGGCGATAAAACAAGAAGGAAATCTGAAAATATGTGTTCATGAGACACCACCAGCATGGTTCATCAGACATTTGAGATACGTCATTGGTTTTGTCAAAAATTAGTTTTCAGTTATATAACAGAGAAACAGACACCTTCTTGATGGATCTGCAACATGCTACTTATTTATACTTGCAGGTCTGATGTATCCCTGTTGGCATCAAAGGAAAAGCAGGACAATAACAATGCAATCTCTGCTATCTTTGTGGGTCATTCCGGTATCAGTCTGAATGGATTAAATACATAGAGAGGTGCAGGACAGTATCACAAACTGATACATCAGGCCACTAAGTGCATGAGACAGGATGAATGGACCAGACTAGTATAAGACAAGATTATTGTTCCACATCAGTATTAGGCCACATGGCTGCTGTCCATCAGTGTGGGTATGATGAGGTGAGACTCCCTGTCCAGAAGGCAAGTCAATGTGCACGCGATCAAAGAGGGGGAAGAAGAAGGAGGCAGGAGGAGGAACAGCGTCATGTGTGACTTTCCGGGGATGTTGAAGCTGGAGGAGTAGAGGAAGGAAAGTTGTGTCTCCTTCTGTGTCCACTGGAGGGCAGAGTTGAACAGGCGCTTCTCCCCCTCTTCCTTTCTCTCCTTCTCTTTTATCCCCACTATCCTCCACTCATTTGACACAACTGGGCCAGCTGAGGCCTCCACAGGCAGCAGAAACGATGATGTAAATGACCACCTGGAAACAGGACAGAAGCAATGTTTACTTCCTGCACCGCTGTTTGATAAATCACGCAGTGACCCATACAGTCACAAGACACAGGAGGAATTCCTTCAGTCAATGTCAAACAATGCTGAGGAACCCTCTTAGGAAAGATCATTGCTGCAATGTGTTTTCAGTGAAGATGTGAAGTAAATTACGGCAGTTTTACAGGACAGCTGAGCCTCATCATAGCTGAAAATTAAAGCTGTAGTAGCTAAGATATCAGGGTAATTTTTCATGTTAAAGCTGCAGTTAGTAACCTTGAGCAAATATGATAAAAAGTTATTTTTAGGGCTGTCAAAGTTAACGGGATAATAACGTGTTAACGCAAATTAGTTTTTTTACTTCTTTAACACATTAACGCAACTTGCAATTTATAGGTTGTAGCGGGCTCAGTGTTAAAGCTAGAGTGAAAATACTTGTATCATATGAAATCAGAAAAACCTAAGGAGGAAGGAGGTTAAATAACGCTACGAAGTTACGCTAAATGTTGGCGAGGAAAAACTGGCATGGCCATTTTCAAAGGGATCCCTTCCGGATTCAGGAATACTTTTAAGAATTCCGATCAGCCTGAGCTTTAAAACCACAGGGTATTACACATGCGCAGTGTAACTGATGGCGCGTTGATGACGCATGACCACGCCTTCTTCCTTCAGAGAGAGAGACAGAGAGAGAGAGGGGAGGGGTGGGAAGGGGACGACTGTAGATTCTACATTTTTTCACATTAAACTGAAATTACAGTTGAGTTCGACCAAAACACACTTGGTGATTGTTGGAAAGAGTAACGACGACGGTTTAGGTGAGTTTTATTTTGTTTCTGTCCAATTTGAATGAAGTGTTTAACGATGCTCCGCTATGTACAGCTGATCTCAACATAAACAAAAATACACGTGGATGATGGCGCAAGCTGAACGGAGAGGGGGGTGGAGGTCTGCACTCTCCGAGTGCCATTCTAGTTATAAAACTGTTACTATATCCTGACAATAGTGCATGAGACAGATAATCTGTGAAAAAAATCATGTTCCTCTGCCTCCCCCTAGTGGTGCTATTGACATTTGTTTCTACCGCACCCGAACAAATACAACCAATCAGAGCTGAGCTGGAGCCTTGCTGTCTCTGAGCAGCTGTCAATCACTCGTGAACACCGATCAAACTGTCAAACTAGGCAGCGCTGATCAAATATGAATCAATATTCTGTTACGGAAATAGCTATTTCTCTCCTCAAATGTTTTCAAAGTTTGTGACCCAGCTCCATGTTGAAAACAGTTGAGCCAAAACCAAGCACCGCCCACTTGCCGGAGCAAACTTTCTCATTTTACAGCTAAACAGTACATACAGGATGTTTCTGAAAACATTTGAGGTGAGAAATAAACATTACAGTAACAATATATTAATTCAGATTTGATCACCGCTGCCTAGTTTGACCGTTTGATCAAGGTTCACAAGTTTCGCGAGCAGTAATTGACAGCTGCTGAAGAGACTGCTCGGCTCTGATTGGTTGTTTTCCTTCAGGCATGTTGAAATCTGGTAACTGCTATTAGGAGCACTAAGAGGAGGCAGAGGAACATGATTTTTTTCACAGACTATCTGTCTCATGCACTACTATCATGATATAGTGACTGTTTTACAAAAATAACTTTTTTCATCATATTTGCTCAAAGTTGCCAACTTCAGCTTTAATGGGAAAAAAAAAAATGTAATATCATAAGTAATAATCCACCAAATTGGCTAAAGAACCATTACACTGTCCCACTAATAACCAACATCTCACTAGTTACCATTCCTGTCCATACTCACCAGGCACACCAGCACAATGACAATCGTCAGCTTGAGGTTCTTCATACACATGGCTCGTGCCAGGTTACGACTTGTGGTCTTAAATGTGACCGACTAAATGGAGTAGAGAGAGAACGTGGCATCAGTGACAACATTTGTGTATAAGTAGTGTGCTAGATTACTGTGAAAAGATAAACTTGTACACTGCCAAATATCATGCATCATGAAAACTAGTAGGATGATAGACTCACTGAATCAACCAGATTTTCTGTCTTGTCAATCAGCAACTCCAGCTTCTCTCCTCTCTGAGCTACCAAGTCTGTAAAAAGACACAAAGAGAGGCAGAGTTAACTTGGGAGACACAAAAGGTCCAGTGTCAAGAGATTCATATAAGATGGTTGGTGAAATCTGACTGACATTTGAGACTATTTCAGAATTTTATTGACGGAACATTTGCTTTGGGCATGAAGGTCAACAAATACCAGTACTTCATTGGCACTGCATAATGTAGCGGTCACTGATGCAACTTGATGACCCTATTTTCCCATGTTTTTGTGTCTAAGGGCGCTTTCATAAGCCATAGTTTGTTTGGCTAGTCCGAATCAGAGATAAAATTGATACTTTTGGTTTGTTTTCTATTTAGTCTGGTTCGGATTTACAGTACACAAAACAAAGTGGACCAAACTAAAAAATAATTAGCCTGTAGGAAGGAGCGAAATTATCTTTTTACTCTCAAGAGCTGCCACTTCAAAGCAGGGAATCGCGAACTTCGATGCTGTCGAAGTTTTTTCACTTTGATTCGGTACTGATCTACTGTGCACAAATCCCTTCTCCTCCAGTTTATGGCTTTATAAACGTCACTGTTCTTGTTAGCAACTGCCTTTTTAAAGATACATAAAGGCTTCAAAATTCACAAGTGGGATATTTACTGACGTATTTTATATCATAGAACAAAACATTAAAATCTCTTCAGCTTGTGTTAACCACAGACCTTATTTCAGGCATCTAATGAAAAACCCATTTAAAAAATCCATTTCCAGAAAACTACCTTCCGGGTTTTAGGACTCATTCTTGCAGCACTCTATAGCCACATATAAACTAGAATTATCGCCTCGCAGTTGTATGACTTCGCCAACCAGTCAAATTGCCGTTTACATCCACGTCTGTCCAAAATGTCATCACTTCGTCATTTATCCTGTTAGGCGTTTGTGTGAAACTGTCATTATTAGCATATGAATTCTTGAGTCATGGCAAAGAGGTCAAAGTGACCTTTGACCACTACAATCCAATCAGTTTATCTTTGTGTCCTCCAAGTGTCCGTTTGTTTCGGGACAACCTGAAAACATAATACCTCCGGCCACAGCTGTTGCCGGCACAGAGGCATAAAAAGAGGTCTTTTCAGGGTTACTGTGCCATGGGGATCACTCATGAGGAGCTCACCTATGTTGCGGACCATAATGCCTTTCAGGTCATCCACTTGCATCTGAGTCTCAGTGACACGATCTGATCCCCGTGGGTCCGAGTGGTGTTTCTACAAAGAGAAAGGTAAAGAAGGAAATGGAACGTTGATCCAAGTGATTACTTCAGCAGTATCAGTATGACTACAGAAGTAAACAGCAGTCACGAGGCCCTCACATGAGAACGCTGCTGAATATGCTCAGGCTCTCGTTATACTCACCATCTGAGCTGCCAGTGTTGAGGAGAACTCGCTGTTCATGGCGTAAGGCAGGGCTGTTTGAGCTCGCGATCCGTATGTTGTCTGGAAGCGCTTCTTGACTTCACTGAGGAAGCTGAATGCGCGCGACCTCTCAAAGTCCTTTGGCAAAAAAAAAAAAGTTAAATATAAGAGTTATTATTCTAAGTACATTGAAATTAATATATTGTTACCTTGTGTCTCTGAGTGTATTTTTCTGCTTCCTGTTGTAATAGGCTCAATAAATTACTTCACAAACGTGGGTTGGAGATGTATTTGGGTGCAATAATGTTATTTCTGTTTCTCAAAGTGGCTGCTGCGTTATTCAACTTTACTTCTGAACTCTTCCTTATATTCAGCTATTCACATAAAGTGCATTTCAAGGGACTTTAAATATATATCACTCAACTTCCCACTCACCCCTAAACAAACAAATACACAGATATCTGAGCCAACTTTATACTTACATCATCGGTGATACACAGGTATATGATTCTATCATGGCAGATGTAATGAAAGAGATAGCTAAAAAAGAAAAAAAAAGAAAAAAAATGTCAACATTACAGATATACAGTTGAAAGTACAAAGTTTAATACAGTATACTACATTCACTGTAAAATGTCTAAGGAAACATGAACTTGTGGCATGGGATACCAGCTTTAAGTGATCTCTACAGCTTGTGTGCTAATATATGACAGTCCACACTGAGCAAACAAATCATTACATCATTAATAATGTAAGAAATCACATTAATCTTGCAGGCATTGCCACCCAAAGGATAATTACTGGCTTCTCATGTTGAAGTAGCGTGTTTATATACAGTATAAGGCAATAATCAGATTATTCAATAGTCTGTGGAAACAGCTGTATTTCTGCTTGAAAATCTTAATTACTTGTCCACAAAAGCTCTTCTTCAAGGTTTCACAAGCGTTTGAAAAAGACCCTGAGTGATGGAGAATAATGTCGGACTAAGAGGAGTTCATCATATTAATTCCTATTGGCAACAATAAACACCCAAGTGTCTGTTAAAGTTATGATTTTCAAGTAAATTAGTTCTACATGGCTGATCGTCTTTTACAATAGTGCATTGTTGAAATGAATGTAACATCATTTTGTCGAGGACAATGGGAAAAACCGACCAAACTGCATTTTAACTGGTAGTTTAGAAGTATCACTCCAACACATCTTAGACGTCTAAACACATATTCTTTCCTTTACCTGATGACAGGTATAGCCTGTTTTTGTGTGCGGAATCATAGCTGACAATTGTTGACACTTGCCTGAGGAAAGCACTGAGAACTAATGGGGGTAGGGCTGCCTTCATAACTTGTACATCAGATAAGAGGCATTTCATACAGCTAGCTCTAGGTATGTTTGCTACTGTTTTTACCCATGTTGCACTTTCTGTCATACTTATCTGACCACTTGTACATAGTAGTAGGATCTGAACTTTCCTAAACTGGGAAAGACATACAGACCCATGTAGCCACAGCATAGGAGTGGGTGGGTGACTGCTGTGAGATGAAGGTGTAAGGTGTGTGTGTGTGTGTGTGTGTGTGTGTGTACACACTTGTACAGCTATCTTTGTGAGGACCAATTTGAGTTTTAGACCTTCAGAGTTAGGACATTTTTGGAAAGTGAGTACATTTGGGCCGATCCTCACCTACCTCCAAAGGCTTGTTTGAGGGTTCAGACATGGTTATAAGGTTCAGGTTAGAATTAGGTTTACAGTAGATTAAAGTAAGGGTAAGGGTTGGGGTCAGGCATTTAGTTGTGATAGTTAAGGTTAGGGTAAGGGGCTAGGGAAGGCATTATGTCAATGAGTGTCATCACAAAGATTAAAGCATGCAGTGTGTGTGTGTGTGTGTGTGTGTGTGTGTGTGTGTGTGTGTGTGTGTGAGAAAATCCTACCTGCCGTGGCTGTAGGTCAATTTGTTGTTCTCTGATGGTATTTTGGCTAGGATCTGTTCAGTCACTTCCAGGAAATTGCCACCACACCATGCATGCTTTGCCAGGATGGTAGTTCCACGAGCCACCACAGCAAACAGGATAGCCATGGCAACAGCTGGGGGTTTGGGCTCTATTACCAGCTGAAAACACACAAATAAGACCAGTGAGACGTTACTGACAGAGCTAGAGACAAGAATAAGACCAGTGAGATGTTACTGACAGAGCTAGAGACAAGAATAAGACCAGTGAGATGTTACTGACAGAGCTAGAGACAAGAATAAGACCAGTGAGACGTTACTGACAGAGCTAGAGACGGATAGAGAGGATGAACATTACAGAAAGAAAGGAGAGGACATTATGTGTATGAATATGTGTAACAAACGCCAGTAACGTTAGCCCAACTAAGCTAACTAGTGTTGTCAGGAGAAATGAAAGCGAAAGCCAGATAAAAAACAGGCTAGCTAGCTACTAATGTTGTTGACCAAAGTACATGACGTTTGTTAGGTAACGTTATCTGTCTGTCGCAATACCAACAAGCTTTTTATAGCAATTAACAGTGATACATATAATAATAATAAATCAAATACCTCGGTTTGTCAGCACTGTTCAAAGTTGCCAATTTAGCTCAAATCCCAACATCTAAAGAGCTTTCGTCTGCTAGCAAGCTAGCTAATCCCTTTCCAGTGACTTCTGCTTTGCTTTGCAGACCTCCAGACCGGAAAACAAATTCACTCCTATGCTATGTGGTTAATGTAGTTCTTACCACATGCCTAAGGCCACGTACTCAATTGTATTGCTTCGTTTTAAGAACTACATTTTTTTGTAACTTCCTGTGACGCAATGTGTCGTCACAGGTTTCATATGTACGTCACGTTATGGCGACAGTTCGGAAGGTGTAGCTTGGTATTAGATCCCTCGTCAAAGTCTTACAGGAAACTTCATCAATGCTGCGATGGATACATCACTCTGTTGTTATTCTACATAACAGTGCAGGGATGGTTTCTTAATAAAATAAGTCAAAACATAATATCACTACTTCATACAACACCTCTCTAGGGAGGGAGGACAAAGGAGGACGGTTTGCAGGACAGATAATAATGCACACAATGCACTTTCATAGACTAAGCTTAATCAATAAAGTTACTATCTATCTATCTATCTATCTATCTATCTATTTATACAAGACAATAAACAAAAAAAAAAAAAATTGAAGAGAACAACAAAAGCACAATTTGACACAATTTGATGTATATCAGGTGATCAGTTGTAAAGAAGTTTTCCTCTTTCGGTTCCTTCAAAGATACAAAGCAGACATTTTTTTTAGGAATTATCCAAATATTGAAAGATGCCGTGATTTTAATCTGCATAATAGAAATACTTACTGTGTTTTTTCAGATGGCAGCTTTCTGAAACCAGTAGTTATTTTTGTTAAATTTTAACAGAGGCAAATCCCCAATCTGTGGACTACCAAGAAGAATCTCTTTCACACAATATCCTAAGATGTAGCCTACTGACATATCCAAACTTAAAAAAAAAAGAGTCAGGTATAGTCACTAGAAAACTGTGCATCTCTTACACATTATTTTGATATTGTTTTTCTAAATATTTGATAAATGTTTACATCTATAATCACACATACTGCATGTGTTTGTTACTGTTAAATGTATTGCACAATAGACAAAACAAACACCTTTTGTGGGACAAAGCCCTTTGCCTGCCCCTTGCCCTGGTCTTCCTAAAAAATGGATCAGACAGCTGCAGCTGATTCAGACAGCTGCTGCTAGAGTCCCTACTAAGACCAAGACAGTGGATCATATCAGTCCAGTTCTGAGGTCTCTACACTGGCTCCCTGTCTCTCAGAGAATTGATTTCAAAATACTCCTGCTGGTTTACAAAGCACATGGTTTAGGGCCAAAATACATTTCTGATCTTCTGCTATGTTATGAACCATCCAGACCTCTCAGATCATCAGGATCAGGTCTGCTTAGTGTCCCCCAGAGTCAGAACTAAACATGCAGAAGCAGCGTTCAGTTTTTATGCACCAAATATCTGGAACAAGCTCCCAGAAACCTGCAGGACCGCTCCAACTCTGAGTTCTTTTAAATCAAAGCTTCAAACTTTCCTGTTTGCTGCTGCCTTTTATTAAACCAGATAATGATCTTATACTGCACTAGAGCGTTTACTCTTGTGTGTTATACTCTATTTTAGTTTCTATCCTAGCTTTTATTTTTAGCTTGTTTTTATTTTCTAATCTTTAATGTTTTTATGTTTTTATACCTGTTTTAATTATGTCTTAATGTTCTTTTGCACTTTGTCGCAATGTTCTTGAATGTTATTATGTAAAGCACTTTGAATTGCCCTGATGCTGAAATGTGCTATACAAATAAAGCTGCTTTGCCTACCCCTTGCCTATCAGACAACAGTGAGGGCTGAAACCCCAACGTGTCTGTGTTGACGTACAGAGTGGGGATGTGAAGCATGGCAGCTGAAGGAGAAAAGAAACCCGTGCTGGAGATGGTAAAAAAAGCAATAATGCCTTATAATTTTTGAGATTGTATACAGCTATATTTCTCTGCCATTAATAAACTCTGTTTGTGAGAAAATACTCAACTAAAGAAGCTAAAGATAACACCTGTACCGCCTGTAAATGCCACACGTGGGTGACAGTAGCTACAGTAGCTAGCAGTGTTGTTACACCTTGTTTAACCAGGTTAAACGCTGCTCTCTTTTATGCAACCTTGGTTGTGGACTGATATCACGAGTGGCATTATGTAAAGCTAAGCTAACTGAAACGTAAATCACTTTAGCTGCTTTACATTTGCTTCTCAGTCCATATCTGACTCAGAGTTTCTCCACTGGGGGGCAGTATTGATCAATATCAGTTTATCAACATGCTGTTCAATATGTTCAACTGATGCTTACCAATGTGCATCATCATGATAAGTATTGGATGTATTGGAAATGCATAATAGCTCCCTCTCAATATGATTGATTCTCCCACTCAATTATCTCCAAGGAGGTATTTATTTTTCTTTTTTTTCTTTTATTGTGTTATAAAGTGATTACAAAACAAGTGAAGACATGTACAGGGTCATATATAAAAAACACCAAAATATATTATACAGAGAAAGACAAATAACAAATAACAAAAACAAATCGAAACTAAAACAACACAAGGGGATACAAGCAGGTTGAAGAATGTGTTTGTGTGTGTGTGTGTGTGATGTGGATAATGGGTGTGTGTTTGGCTTTGAAAGAGGCTAGATGGTCATATATAACATATATCTACTCTTAAACACATACAGAGGTATTCATTTCTGAAGACAATGGAGTAGAAGCGCTGCTGGGTCTCTGTGGTAATCACATACAGGTGCTCTTTAAATCCTCCAGGTGTATTGGGCTCATTCAGTCTTATCAAGGGCTCATTGCATGGGTGGAAAAAGGTACAAAATGCAAGTCTCCCTCAAAAATAATCCAAGGCACACTGTAGTGTTTGAACAAAATTAAAATGCCTTTATTTTACATGGCAATAATTGTTTAAAATGGTCATTTTAAAAGGATAATTTTAAACAATTATTGCCATGTAAAATAAAGGCATTTTCACAAGACTGAGTGAGGTCATTTATTTCTGTTTAGAGTTGGATGTGTTATTATGTTTTAATAATTACTTTTTTTTTGTTTTAGGTCCAGGCCGATGGGGCTGATGAGGGCTGTGTGACATTTGTTCTGCATGATGAAGATCATACACTAGGCAATTCCCTCAGATACATGATCATGAAGACGTAAGTGTTTGATTTTTTTGTTTTTACAACCTGCTGGTTTAAACTCAGCATGTCGGGGTGCACAGATTTGACCTTTTCGTATGTAAAAATATTTAACCCCTCTGCTTCCATGTGGTACGTTTGAAGAACAAAGAGTATGACGGATGATTTGACTCCTGCTGAAGGGGCCTGTCCTCATAACTCCTAGAGGTCATTCTGACAATTTGACAATAATAATAATAATATCACAAAGGAACTCTTCAGTGTGGTTCCACTTTGTTACCAGTGTTCTTAGTTCTCAGTCAGTCCAGGGCAGCTGGGATGATAGTGGAAAAAAATTGTAATAACACTAACACACCTCCACCCATTTTAAGCAAAACATTAACATTGCTTTTGCTTTCCTGTTTCCCGTCAGCGTGGATGTGGATTTTTGTGGCTACACCATCACCCATCCGTCTGAGAGCAAGATCAACTTTCGCATCCAGACACGAGGTGAGAGAGACGCCCTTTATAACCTCGCCACTTCATCTTCTTTTTCGTCTTTTTATAATATGTGTCAACACATGTGCAGGACAGTCAGAGAGGAAACGTTTTGGGCTGTGTTGCAGAGTAAACATGCTGATTGGAGTCTGGTGCATTCACTTTGTCCACTCAGCCGAAGAAGAAAGGCCAGCGGCTGATTTTAACTAACAGACATGCATGCACATACACCCTCGCTTGTTCCTGTCCACAGAAAACGATAACCATTTGCCTTGATATTAAAAAAATAAAAATAAATCTGTCATCCGCTTTGCACAAATTGCCTACAGTTAACAGCAGCCCCATCACATGAAAGGACTCTGCAAGACTGAAAAAACAACTTGTTTTTGTTGTTGAGCTATGTTTCAGCATGCCTGGAGGATCTTTTTCTCCATGGCACAGCGAGACACAATTACCTTTCAGGCATGAGGAAAAACCCTAGTTTCCACTGCACTTTCACATATGCAGCTAGCAGATATTTCTATGTTTCTTTTGTTTCATTATTGCTCCCCACCATGACCACAATGGAAATGGATAGGTGGACTCCATGACAATCAGGAGAAGAGGCCCAAGACTGCCACGAACAATTCTTTTCATTCATTTGTTGTCAGTATCAAATGACCACAAGATATACTCAAGCATAGAGTGACATTTAAAAATCTCTTAGTTTAATCAACACCTCACTCACTCATCTCCAACCGCTTATCTATAGTAGGGGTGGGGTCCCGGGGAGCAACAGCTCCAGCAGGGGACCCCAAACTTCCCTTTCCCGGGCCACATTAACCAGCTCTGACTGGGGGATCTCAAGGGGTTCCCAGGCCAGTGTGGAGATATAATCTCTCTACCTAGTCCTGGGTCTTCCCTGTGGCCTCCTCCCAGCTGGTTGTGCCTAAAAAACCTCCCTAGGGAGGCGCCCTGGGGACATCCTTACTAGATGCCTGAACCACCTCGGCTGGCTCCTTTCAACGCAAAGGAGCAGCGGCTTTACTCCGAGTCCCTCACGGATGACTGAGCTTCTCACCCTATCTCTAAGGGAGATGCCAGCCACCCTCCTGAGGAAACCCATTTTGGCCACTTGTACCCGCGATCTCGTTCTTTCTGTCATGACCCAGCCCTCATGACCATAGGTGAGAGTAGGAACGAAGATTGATTGGTAGATTGAGAGCTTTGCCTTCCGGCTCAGCTCTCTTTTCGTCACAGTGGTGCGGTAAAGCGAATGCAATACCGCCCCCGCTGCTCCGATTCTCCGGCCAATCTCACGTTCGATAGTCCCCTCACTCGCGAACAAGACCCCGAGGTACTTGAACTCCTTCACTTGGGGTAAGGACTCATTCCCTACCCGGAGTAGGCAATCCATCGGTTTCCTGCTGAGAACCATGGCCTCAGATTTAGAGGTACAGATCCTCATCCCAGCCACTTCACACTCGGCTGCGAACCGATTCAGTGAGTGCTGGAGGTCACAGACCGATAATGCTAACAGGACCTCATCATCTGCAAAAAGCAGCGATGAGATCCTCAGCACACCGAACTAAAAACCCACCTCCCCCCGACTACGCCTCGATATCCTGTCTATGAATATCACGAACAGGATTGGTGACAAAGCGCACATTGAAATCTTCCTCCAGAACTATGGAGTCCCCTCCTGGAGCCCCATATAGGACTCCATTCAGGGTCTCCAAGAAGGCCGAATTCTCAGAACTGCTGTTCGGTGCATACGCACAGACAACAGTCAGAGTTTTCCTCCCCTTAACCCGAAGGCGTGGGGAGGCGGGCCCTCTCATCCACCGGGGTAAACTCCAACGTAGCGGCACTCAACCGGGGATTTGTGAGTGCTTCCTCCAGGCCGGGTAACTCCTCCTCTGCCTTGTTTATTCATAGGGGTTTTGTGAACCATTCTTAGTCTGGCCCCTCACCTGAGACCAATTTGCCTTAGGAGACCCTACCAGGGTCACAACACAGCCCTCAGGGTCATAGGGACACACAACCTCTCCACCACGTTAAGGTAATGCTTCCCGGAAAGGTAATCAACACCTAATAAAGCAAAAGCGTTCCATTTGTAAAGATAAGAGCCTGAAAAAACAAGTAACTTTTTGCACGTGTGTGCAGTGCACTACATTTTTTTCATTTCCTGTTGACTTGCTCTATCATCAGCTGCTGCAGCATTTGCTTTCTTATTTTATCTCCAGTGGAGTGAACAGAATTGTTCTTTCATTGCTTTGATAAATTGATTATGCCGTGAAAGACTTTCTCAGAATCGTTTGTTTTGGAAAAATGCATATCTGAATTGCTGAATATTCTTTTATAATAGCTTGTACTTTGCTACTTGACTGTTATTTGACTTGGGTTGAGTGCTTGATTGGACTGGGCTTCCTGTTTAAGGAACAGGGGATCCATTAGCAGAAATGGAATATAATATTCATAACTATGTTTTCATTTGTGTTTCATCACCCGAAACTAACAATCGTTGTGTTTTCATTAGCTTAGAATGAGCCCTTCATATCTACATAGGGAGCGGGTCCTCTTCATGGAGTCCGCCATGTTGCTCCTCCATGTTTCTACAGTAACCCAGAACGGACAAACCAAACACTGGCTCTAGAGAGAGCCTTTCACGTTTTTACTTTACCTGAAGGCCACCGTAGTTCTCCGACACGCTTGTGAAACTGTGGTAATGTGAGCCGCAGAGTGTAAAACCATGCAAATTGTAGATTCATTTGACATTGATTAAATATGTAATTTGTTTTAAGTAGTGAGTAAGAGAGAAAATGATTCCATGCAGTGGGCCACTGTGGGTCTGAAAAGTGAAGCCAATGCTGAAGTGCCTTAAACTTGCATTCTTTCTAATAGCCAGCAGGGGGCGACTCCTCTGGTTGCTCAAAGAAGTCTGACTGTATAGAAGTCTATGAGAAAATGAGCCTACTTCTCACTTGATTTATTACCTCAGTAAACATTGTAAACATGAGTTTATGGTCTCAATCGCTAGTTTCAAGACTTCTTCAATACAGCATGATGTTCATTTAGTAAATGATGGTCCCATTTAGAGTCAAATAAACTGTAAGGTAGGGTATGCTTTTGTGCGTGGCTACCTTGTGATTGGTCGCTACCCTGGTGTTGTCTGGTCTGGAAGTGTGTTTTCAGTTCATAAAAGTTAATTATAACCTTTTTGGTCGCCTAAATGTCTTATTCAGTGTGCGGTTGTACTTAGCTCCACCCTCTCGTGTCACTTCTGGTTGCAAAAAAAAACAAGATGTCGACGGCCAATATGCCGAATATATCCTCGAGGTTTCAAAACGGGAGTCCACAAACCAATGGGTGACGACACGGTGACTACATCCACTTCTTATGTACGGTCTATGATCCCATGCTGTAAATTGCAGCTTTCCAGTTGCAAATTTGGTGAAATGGCCCCTCAAACTATCTTTGGCTGATTCCTGTAGAGATGATTGACCCATGAAGTGCGTGCATCATTTGTCGTTGTTTTTGTTAATCACTAATAACGGTGGTGGTTTTCTTCAGAGGTATCTACTGTCTGTTTCAGGAGGGATTCCGGCCACAGAGCCGCTGCGGAGGGGCCTGAATGAGCTCAGCGATGTTGCGCAACACGTTCTCAACACCTTTCAGGTAAGCTTGTGTGTCCATCACCAGCCTCTTACTGACCGGCAGTGGCTCGATATTGATTAATTTAAGTAAGTGCAAGTGAAATACAGTCCAAACCAAAATTTGGCCAGTTTACAGATAATTCACAAGCTCACGTTTCCTGTTGCCTCGCCACCAGAATTGGATGGCAGCTGATCCTTAGTGGTGTGGAAGGCTTGTGTACTGAGCAGGGAGCCTCCTGTGTCAGCTTCTGAAGGTTTCAGTGTCTCTGCCCTCCACAATTCTTCGGTTTGGAATCTGACCCGTTGCTCTGACCTCTCTACAGAGGAGGGCAAGCCAGAAGCAAACACACACATAGAATAATAATATTTCCGTGTGGGATACAAGAACAGACCCTGAGTTGTCTGTTTGGCTCTGGATATTTTAGTCCCATAGTGAAAGGAACGTCGCTCCCCTCGCTGTCTCAACTCCAATCCTGACTGTTTTCTTTTCTTTTTGTTCCAGGCAAGAGTTAATGAGTTCAAAGAGAAGCAGGAGCAGCCCATGGAATGAAGAGCATCATCACACATGTGACTATGAAGCTGTCGGACAAACCAACTGTAAAAAAAAAAAAGTGTTACTTTGATTTGTCCCTTTTTTATTTATCTATAAATAACTAGTATGAAAAGTTCTCTTCTTACATTCAAACATTTGTACAGTTTTCTTTCTTTGTAGTATGTTGGGATTGATAACATAATGTGTATCAGTCCTGTGTTCATCAATCCTTGATTTTTGGAATGATAAGTGGAATACATTAAAGATTTTAAACAAAATCAACAAAGAATTTCATTATCTCTTTTTTTTTTTGGTGTTATTATAACAAGAAGACTAAATTGCTCTCATCTGTCCTTTGAAGCTGCGTTTGTCGAGTAAAAGAAGAAGTGGAAGCTGTATGTCTTTATTAGCAGAGGAATGTGGTGCGAGAGGCTTCATACGGTGCCAGGAAGACAGAGAGGGAAACTGAGGGGAGACGAGTGGAAATAATGAGGTTTAAGTTATTTTTTGAAGTTAATCATATCCTTCTGTTAGTCACCTGCTTATGTCTGTCAAATATGAAGCCACAGCCAGCAGTCAGTTAGCTTAGCTTAGCATAAAGAGCTAGCCTGGCTCTGTCCGAAGGAGAAAAGTGTGCCTGCCAACACCTCTAAAGCTCACTAACATGTTATATGTTGTTTAATCTGTACAAGCACCATTGGGCAGAGACAGTCTTTGTGCTAAGCTAACAGGATCCATGGATTTAGCTTCATATTTAGTGTTAATAATTATGAGTGGTATCAATAATCTCATCAAACACTGAGCAAGAAAGCGAATAATGAATGAAGAGAGTGAATAAGTGTAATGTTATTTCCCAAAATGTCAAAAAGACACGACCGTCTTTTTTTTTAATGCTGCAAAAAAAATACGGTCGTGTCTACAGCGCGCAAATTGCGGAACTCTTGCAAAATGGTTAAGGTTAGGCATTGACCTCGAATGGTTGAGGTTCGGATGGGTCGTCGGGCAGCAAGTCTCGTAAGAGCTTTTGCAACATTTTGCTAGTTTTCGCAATTTGCGGGTTACCTTCTAGACACGACCACAAATGACTAAAGGCTGGCCCACACTAAAAGATTTTTCAAATCTGAAAACATTTTGAAAATGTGAGAGAGCCCACACATAACAACATGAGCTTGGTTCTCAATTGGCTGTCGTTCTTTCCCATGTCATCAGCTGTCTTCGGGGTTACCCGTCACACAACAGGATGTCCGATCGGAAATATTGAACATGTTTAATATTTACGATTTGAAATCGGTGCGGCCAGGATGGACTTCCAAGCCGATCGGGTGATGTATAAAACACTCTACACATACCTGACATCACAGGAATATCTGGAAAGATAATCTTTAGAACCATCAAAAAATCTGGGCTTTGCTGACAGGGAGTGCTAAGGCCCAAAATTGGCTTGTTTCTCATGGAGTGTGTGTGCCTGGCATAAGTCGAGTTTTAGCTGTAAGAGTCGAACCATAAAGAACACCAGAAAGAGGAAACTTTCATAAAGTGAACCTATGAAACTGTTGCTGAACAGCAGCCATTGTGACCACAAGTGGCAAATATGGGATGCTGGTAAAAGCCGAGTGTAACTTTATGAGAAAAAATAACTTCATTTATATAATACCTTTTAAAAACAGTTTACTAAGTGCTTTGACAGACCTAGCAAGCAGAATACAGGGCAATATGACAACAGAAAGCCAAACAGTGAGGACAAACAAATCATAAAAGTTGAATCTAATCTCTTGCTAACATTAACACAAAGGTGCCTTTTATTGCTAATAATTCAACTTTCGTTTCCAAGAGAAAGAATATGTTTTACTGTGATACTGTAGTGGGGATGACAGGACTCAAACTGCCGATGTTGGTTTTCAAAATGATTGAATTTCAACATTTGAGAACAATTTAAAGGTCAGGCTGTAGAAGGGAAATTCCCAAAACTCGTCACATGTCCAAAACCACATCAAGGGTGAGCACAGGACTTGAAATATTGTTTGTGCAGTAAGTATGTAATCCACCGCGACACAGAGAAACTGCTGTTCTCTGAGCAAATAATAACATTGAGTTTTGCACCGTGTTTTGTTTTGCAGATAATTTTTTGGACTTTTTGCATTTATTAGATAATACAGCCGGAGATAGACAGGAAGGGGGGGGGGGGGGGGGAAGGAGGGGGGGGAAGGGTATGACGTGCAGCACAGCGCCGCGGGTCGCATTCGAACCCTGCTGCTAAGGACTCAGCCCCCCGTGGCATCATGTTTCATGTGGTTTTGGTAAAAATGTCCGCTGTCATAAAGCTCAGAATTTAGTACATGAAGTCTTTGCTTATATCAAGTTTCCTATGAAACACATTACAATGACAATTCAGTGTATGTTTGGTTCCCATCAATAAATAAGTTTTGTTTTTTCCTCCTTATTTTTCAAACATCTATCTTGTAAAATTGCCAGCTCTTCAATAGTTGCTTTAATGATTTAATTTTTGCTTATGCTTCATTGAGGTTTGTTAATGCAGCTGTGTATTTGTGTGACCTCAAGGAAAAATCTCAACAAAATGAACTACTATATTTCTGTTGAAACAAGGACATTGAGCATCACAAGCCTGCCTTTATGAATTACTCCGAGGCAAAATAAGAAAATATAGTAACAAATCAGATACCCTGCCGTTGTGGAATTTCTTGTCTGTTTCCAAGAAAACCTGTTTCTTGTCTGGAACAGGCCCATGTGTAGTTATCCAAAGCAATCATTTAAGAAAAGCCTTGCAAAAGGTAATTTGTAACACATTTGTCATGGCTTCTTTTGATGGTCTTTCTCAGAGACCATCAGATACACACCAAATGTCACATCTCTTCCAGAAAAACAGTGAAAGACATGAGGCCTTTGACATAATGTTTAACCTCTGACAGGCTGTTAATAACACGGATGATTGTTTATGTTCGCTCCTGTCAAGTGTGCACCGCTTTCCCATACCACAGCTGTACGCTGATTTTAAAGGGGAAGTTGAGAAATTTTTAGGCATTTCTGCACTATTGGATAGTGAGAGAGATGGACAGGGGATGACATGCAGCAAAGGGGCCCTCAGCCACGCTCTACCCGGTGAGCTACCAATAGGGGCCTACTAGATCCAATATTAGGTGTTATCATCTAAATCACCAAAAGAAGGTATAAAAGAACACGACAGTGACCTTGACTGCAGTAATAGTAACTGGAGCATACGTGGAAGTCAGGCGCTGTAGTATAGACAGCCTCCACCCATATGGGGTGGAGGTTTGGGGCGATGGATGGGACACAAAACACATGGCCAAAACATTTTTTCCACTTGTAGATTTGTTGCCTAAACCTAAAGAAGCCTTTTTGTCTGTGTTCAAAACATAACGTTTCATTCAGTTTTACAATGTAGTAGGCATAGTAGGCTCCTAATGACCTACATCTATGGTGCTTATAGCGACCAATAACGCCTATTTAATGGCCTGATAACAGTCGAATATGGGTGGACTCACTATGCTTAAAAATAAAAAGATTATAAATGACAAAAACATATAAGATAAAAAAAACATAAGATTAGAATGTATATCAAAAAACGTATAAGATAAGATAAAAATATTAGATAAGAAGGTATTACAATAAAAAGGGAATAAGATCATTATCATTATTACTAAAAAGGGAATAATAATAATAGTACAGATTCTAAAATAAAAGTTTCACCCTTAACTACGCACTTATAACTAAAAGCTAGTGAATAAATAAACGGAATGCCAACTTTGTCTGATTCAAAGTTAAAAGAAACAGAGAACGATCTTCCAATAAGATAAGAAGAAAGCCAGTACAGAACTGTGCCTCTGAGGCCTAAACAGTGTTCAAAGAAGAAGGTCATCTGTCTGGATCGAAAGGCTGCACTGAGGTCGAGAAGTACCAGAATAGAAACTTCATGGTTGTCTGACCCAGCCCGTTTGACGTCAAATACTGAGGCTTCGTCACGGCTGTCGGCGTGTGATACCAACGCACATGGCACCCTTTAGTGCCGGTATGAAATGCAACGGGCGTTCTATTAACTACAATGTGAACCCAGTACAGGCTCCGAGAAAGTGAAGCAGGAGAGACTTTGGTGATGTAGTTTCAAGAGCGAAAAGACACACGGCGGGCGGGAGGAGGTGGATGGGTCCAACAAACACGAGGCTTTCATCCAGGAGACCGCGGTTCACGTCCCGTGCGTTAAGTTTCACTTTCACGTTACGATCAGCTGTTCATTCGTGACCCGTATTCACAACGTTCAGTTTCATTTTCACTATACTAACAAAGTAGTTTTAAGCCCAACCATGTAGTTCTTTCCTAAACCTAAACTATAGTGGTTTTCTTGCCTAAACCTAAAGGGACGCTGGGGGTAACTTAAGTGGTTTTGATGCCAAAATAAAGTGACGCCAAGAGGCGGTATGCGATATGTGAGCAAATTTGAAGATCATTAACAACACTGAATAGGGCAGTTTCTGTACTCTAAAACTAAACTGATATGACGGATACATATGAAAGGATGGAAGGTTTGAGATTGGTCTGTAGTAAATGGATCAAGATTACATTTTTGGAGTTATAAAAGCATGTTTGAGACCTGCGGGGAAATTTCAGAGAGTAGGAACGCATTAACAATCTCAATGACATCATCATCTACCAAACAGCTGAAAACATTTTATATAGACTTTTTCCATTTCTTTGTTATATGTACTGAGCAGGTTCTTAGAGATATTATAATCAGCCTGTAAGCCTGTAATTCTTTCCACATTCCTCCAAGGTGCTTTTGTTTTACCAGAAATGAACTTAGTCTCTACAGGCGCAGTGTCATTCATAATTTGTGTCACTGAAAAGTGGCAGGACCCACACTGTTAGAACTGGATGTAATAGTGGAAGACATAAGGATCTCTGGATTGGGTCATACCAGATCAAAAGCTATAAACTGGATACGATTACCATTCCCTTTCTGTTAGGTTGCATACCATCTTCTCTGTAGAGGCTTGAATTAGTCCAAAAGTAATTACAGTTTGAGATGAAGTCATATCCTGCAGCAGAACACACGTTCTGAGTGTATCCTTCAACTCCAACATTTGATTGTATTGAACGTATTTCCTTCCTCATAAAACATTTCCTAAAGCCGAGATTTGAAGTATTTAGAATCCAGCATTGTTAACATCCATGTTTACTTGCTAGTAGTCGTCTTCTTCTCTGCCTTTGCTGGTGCAGCGAAGCATATCTTTGGGGCATTACAGCCCAGGCTGTTCTCATGCATCGTTTGTAGCTATACCTACGAAAAGTAAAAGAGCGACAAATGCCGCGTAGGGAGGAGGTAAAAAAGGTCAGGAGACCAGTGCTCATACCCCGCATGAAACCAGAAGTCAACATTGATTTATTTGTCACGTAACTTCCATACGTAACTTACGCCACTTCCTGAGTTATTTTAACACAAACTCTGATCTTTTCCTAAACCTAACCAAGTAGTTTTTGCCAAGTAACTTCTATACTTAAGTTATTACTCCCGGTGTTATTTTAACCCAAGCCACCATCTTTTCCTAAATCTAACTAAGTAGTTTTGTTGCCTAAACCCAACAAAGTAGTTTTTGTCACGTAACTTTGCCGTAAGTTACGTCACTTCCGGTGATATTTTAACCCAAACCACGATCTTTTCCTCAACCTAAGTAGTTTTGTTACCTAAACCTAACTAAGTAGTTTTGTTGCCTAAACTTGACCAAGCCGATCTTGTCCCAAACCTAACCAAATCGATCTTTTCCTAAACCTGACCAAGTAATTTTTGTCACGCAACTTCCTCACTTAAGTTACGTAACTTCAGGTGTTAATTTAACCCAAACCACGATCTTTAGTAGTAGTTTTGTTGCCTAAACCTAACTAAGTTGTTTCCTGTGAAGACAGACATTTATTTTGAAAAGACTGGAGCAGAAATTGATACGTGTGTCACGTGTTGGAGGACATTCATAGGAAAACGCACGAAAACTGAGGAATGACTTTTTGTAAGATATACATGAGGATACGTTGTATGGCCACTTGTCAATCAATCAGTGGAATAGTGTGAAACCAAGGTAAACAAAACAGGGACCCACTCATAGACAAAAACATCTCCATAGCGCTACTACAGGTCAAATACTCCATCGTCAACCTTTAATGTATGCAAATATATTGTGCAGCATGTAAATATTATGTCTTCTAACTATAAGTCTACATCACTACTGACTCTAAATACATGTACTAGACTTAAGTAAATTACTCAAACAGCACAAATGCTATAAAATAATATTTATTACGGCATACTCTCAACAAATAAGTACAAAGTATAAATGTAAAACACCAGGGCCAATATTCACATTACATTTCATTTTCAACCTCAAATTACTTCTAAAAGTCTCAGCTTGGTCACAAAGACCTTCCAGTACACAGTCGCCTCTAGATGTAGCTATAAATACATATAAATACATGTGATGAGTTAATGAGTCTCACACTGCATGACCAGCTGAGTTCTGCACTCTAATACAGCGGCAATGGAACATTAATATATTGCATAAATCAAATCTATTTTCAGCGTGAACAAACACCTTGTCTGGTTTCTCAGCACAAATTTGTTTTTAAATGAGGACACATTAGTTTGATATAGAAAACTCAGATTATGTGATGTTTCCATCACCGTGTCTTAGTCAGGATGTGGTGAGAGCCCAAAAATGGATTCATTTTGTGCTTGTATCATCAGTATATGCTCTCACTACTGGCAGTGATTCACTTAAGTTTTTAAGTTAGCTTATGAATTGTAACCTGCAGGTTTTTCCATTCTCATGTCGGGCTTTTCAAAGAGCCCAATCTTTTTTTTTCATGATGTGGTGGCATCACAAGGTTTGTCACAAGTACGTGATGACTAAGCGCTTGCCTTTCCTTTCTCATCATGAGATTCTTCTTCAGCCTGCATCTCTCTGTCACAAATGACGCTGGTTAAACACATCCTGGATTTTACCTGGATTACATTTAATAGAAACAAGTAATATATATCTAAATAATTTCTATGACTATTTAAAGAAATGTAATCTCCACTAAAAACATTCACTTCTTAAAAACATCCGGCTGTACAGGAATTCTTTTTTCCTTCGTAATGCTTTTAAATAGGCCAATCTAAGGAAATGTCTTCTGCGAGCAATTTCCAGCCACAAGAACATCTTTGTAACATGACCACACACTGGAGGTTAAATATTGGGAAATAATAAATGGACACTTCATGCTGGAAGATTAAACAAGCCTCACATGTTTTGTGATATATATTTTTTTAGAAAAATAGAAGCTACATTGTAAGAGAAGTAAAGACAGTGGAAACATGTACAAAAGCATGAATACTGCAATAATAAAAGCACATAAATGACCTCTGCTGCGTAGCATGACTAAGCATCTGGTGTTTGTCACCGTTGCAGTGCAACAGCTGGCCTCCTCATGACTTGAAGCGGCGATGGTTTCCAGATAAAAGATTTCTGATGATTGGCTCTACGCATGACAGTGGGGCCCATTTTTCTCTGTTATGATGTCACCGGGGCACATGGGCGTCAGAGAGCTCAGCGGCAGCATGCAGTTGATTGTCAGATAATCAGCTTTTGTGTTTATATGCAGAGGCATATATATATATATATATATATATATATGTATATATATACATATATACATATATATATATATATATAAAAAAAAAAAGACCTTTTGGAAAGTAACTCAGGGTCACAGTTTCCCTCTCTCTTTCCCTGTGAGGTATTAAAGCTTCAACAGGTAGTACTTATCAGGGCTGTTATTCATACATGAAGCACTAAGGCTAGATATAATTATAAGTCTGCAGGCTGCTTGTAAATAATCCTGTACATCAATTTACATGCAGCCTTAATAAACATTCTTTATAAATGTATTGACCATGATGGTCCACTGAGAGACTTTTAGTCCTCTACGCAAGCCTCAGTGTCGGAATATGAACAGATTTATGCAGCCTCGGAAGTTTTTGCAGTTAGTATCACAGCCTGAACAGGTACAGTCCTGTTATTTCATTCATTCATCAGTTTGGGGTCCAGAGTCCTTCAGCCTGCTGTGAGTCCTGTAGAAGTGACTTCTACCTTGCTCTTTTCTCTCCTCATTGGTCTGTTGGCAGTGGTAGCTGTTTCTCCACAACGGGAACATGGGTTTGGCAGAAGAGGTGTGTGTGGTGGTGTGTTTATGAGGAGCTTGTGTATTTCTGACTGGAGCGGGAGCTGGAGCGGTCTAGTCCGTTCCCATGACAGGAGCCCTTCCAACGTCCTCCTGAACCTCGTTCATCCAGGGGAGATGATCTGTAGCACCAGCAGCACAGGCAAGACTGCGGGGCAAGAACACACACAGTTATTTGCTTTTTGCTGACTGTTTTTTTTTTTTTTCCATAAACTGTATATATAGATGGACTAACTCCCACTGTACAAAAGTGAAGCCAAAATATTCCTGTGAAAAGGTTGCCTTTCTCCCTTTTCACTGGGCCCCGTTCCCCAATTTGATACAATGTTAAGTAGTGTGCATAAATGACACAAGTTTGCTTATTTTGTTTTATGGGTTCATAGGATTTTGTTGTCCTGCCTGGGATGGTGGGGTAGATTAGGTATATTAAATGCTGAACTCGAGGCTTCAAAACGGCAGTCCACAAACCAATGGGTGACGTCATGGTGTCCACTTCTTACACATAGTCTATGTTTGGCCCATGTCCCATCAGCTAACATGGAGGGGGCGGGATTTATGACCTATACTGCAGCCAGCCACCAGGGGGCGATCAAGATTTTTTGGCTTCACTTTTGGGGAGCTGTCATGTCGTCCATCTTCATATACAGTCGATTGTATTTTCTAATAATACCATATTCTCATTGCCAGTGTGTACCCTCTTACCTGGAAGCAGTTTTTAAACTTCTGGCTGACAAAGTAGAGGGCAATTGGGTTAATGCAGGAGTTTAAAGAGGCCATGTTGATGCCGATGTAATCCATCACTAACAGGAAGCTGGCGGGGGAAAAGGGCAAAGTTTACATTAAGGACCACAGGAAGTCACAGAGCAGAGAACAATGGGGCCTCATGACGTTTGCAGTGTATCTGCGTCGCTTACTGTACCTGAGTAGCTCACAGCGGTTGGGGTCATTCTGGTCGTAGATTGTTTTCTTCAGAATACGGCTGAGATGAAGGGGCAGCCAGCAGAGAGCAAAAATCAACACAAGGCAGAACACCGTCTTCGCTACTTCCCTGCGCTGCACACACACACACACACACACACAAAAGACAAACGTTGATGCTGACTGCTTCTGTCTTTACAAGTCTTCAGTTACAGTGGATCTGAATGAGCCATATGCACGTATACCTGTTTCATGTGGTCGTTGAGGGCGATGCGCATGCCTTTTTTGCGACTGAGCATCTCACATGACATGAGTGTGTAGAAGATTCCTGTGCAGGCCAGCGGGAAGCAGAAATAGAAGCCAAACAGCCACCAGTCTTTCACATCCTGGTAGAACTGGAAAAAAGTACAGCAAGAAATAAGTGTTATGGAAGTTTCTTACATATATTGTACAAAGATTTAAAGTTGAACACTGATGCCTTGTATTTTCTGTAACTCTTGTCCCGAAACACTTTATTATTTACATTTTTATGTCAGAGATTCTTGAACTGAACTACAGGACTTCCTATTAGGAGTGGGAATCACCAGAAGCCTCACGATACGATATTATCACGATACTTAAGTCACAATACAATCTCATTGCGATAAGATATATTGCAATTTATTACCTTTCTCAATTGCAAATTATGTTGTTTGTTAAAATCTGTTTTATCTAATAAGTTTTCACATGGTTGGTACCAATCGATTCCTTAGGTTTTCTAGTTTAATTTAATATCTTCGCTAGCTTTAAGACTGAGTCAGATTGTTAAGAGGTTAATAGTTTCTATAATAAAACGTTGATACTTGACATATGAGTATTGATACAGAATTGCCACACAAAGTATCGCAATACTATGCTGTATCACTTTTTTCCCGTACCCATACTTCCTATAGACAAAAACAACCTTAAATTTCAATCTAAAAAAAACTGTCACTCTTCTATTTTCATAATAAAGCAGATGAGATGTTTCATGTTTCATTATCAATCTTATCTTACTGCAACAATATTCTGTTCATAAAACCAGTGTTGTAGTCAAATTAAACCAAACCGAGACCAAGTCATGACCAAGACCAAACTGTATCGAGACCAAACAAAACCAAGACTTTGAGGGGTTGAGACCAAGTCAAGACCAAGACCAAGGCAGGGTGAGACCAAGTTAAGACCAAGACCAGTGCCAGTCCCAGTACTGCAGTGTGGTTTTAGGTAGCCACATTTTATTGCTGAAGGTTTAGCGGTCATCTCCTCCCAGACAGCCACAGCTTCTTCTCCTGTCTGCCACATTCACTTTCTTGGAGTGCTTGTGAAGGGGGACTGGGAGGCGTGACAGCCGTTAACAGTGAAAATTTCAAATTAGAAATGAGTCGAGTTATTAGTTGAATTCATATGTGAATAGTAATGTTCCCACAGTTGTGGTCTTGACCGGTCTTGAAATAAAATCCAGAGTCTTCTTTGTCCGAGATCGCGACAAGACCGAGTAAATATGCGGTCGATTCCCAAACGAGACCAACACCTTCAAAAAGTAGTCTTGAAAGAAGGCATGACATACTGTGACCAGTGGTTCTGGATGAATACAGAGAAGATGTTAGCGCACTACCACAACTTTAAAATTTGGTACAAATATGTTAAATTTGTTTCAGACTTGTTTTGGTTCGGTACAAATTCTTCCCTTTGTACTTATTTGCCCTTGTGGAAAGTTTTGCTGATGAATTAAAGACATTTCCTCAATTAAGTCCAAAATACCAGTTCTTCTCAAAGTAATCCACCAGCTCCGGCTGAATTTGGGTCTTGCTAAACTCAAATTACAATTCCCTGATTTAAAAAGACACATGAAAAGACATTGCAGCTTCATGCTTTATTTCCTCCGTATCCTGCAATCCAGACGCTGTATGGTTTAAATAAATGTGAAGAATCCACATATTGGAAAAGTTTTTCCAATTTGTTTCTTGCTGTGCAGTTTGATGAACCTGAATGTTGTGAGTCAGATTCAGTGATTTGCATGCAGTGTGTGTGGATTGTATTATTCTCTTTTGGAATAATAAATTACTTGTTGACAGAGCTTGAAAAAGAGAAAAAGAAATCTTGATTAAAGGGACACACTAATTGTATTTGTTGGTGCTCAGGACCTGTTTGTACTTAACATCAGTTCCTTGCATGGCAGCTGGATTCTCAAGATGTCACAAGAAACAAACATATCCTATGAAAATCCATCTTCTCAGGCTTCAAGTAATGATTCCTGTGAGAAGCTCTGGCCGTGGCTTAGGTGTGTGAGACGACACGAAGCGACTGTTCATTCTAAACAACAATGGCGGTTCCTGAAGAGGTTAGCGTAGATGCTGCGATAGCATCAGTTATATCAGAACTGGAGAGCATTTCTTCATTGAAAGAAGAGCAAAGAACGGCACTGAAGGCGATGTTTTCGCTCTTCTCCCAACTGGCTTTGGCAAGAGTTTGATTGATAGATGGTTCATCCAGTCACCTGCCAAGTGTTTTTTGGAAGTGTCTGCCCCTTTCTGAACAGTTTCCAATGACAGTTTTGTGTAACAAACATGGACTGAGTATAAAGATGGACGACATGACAGCTCCCCAAATGTGAAGCCAAAACATCGCAATCGTCCCCTGGTGGCTGGCTGCAGTATAGGAAATAAGTCCCGCCCCCTCCATGTTAGCGGATGGGATATGGGTCAAACTAAAAACGTCAAATACATTTTTCCCAAAGATTGTTTCTGTCATTTTAGGTAGTTCTTATCACATAGATGTATGCTCAAGTGTTCATCTTTCTGATAAGTTTGGTTTTAATTAGTTATTTGGTGCTATAAAAAGAAGGCGAGACGTCATGATTGGCAGCTGTGATACTCTCTCGCTAACAATTGGTTCGATCGGGTGTGTGGGCGGGACCTTGATATCGCGGCTCCAACACCTGATCACTACTGTAGAGACTCTGGTTCCAAATGACGTCAAAATCTCAACATGTAAGCCCCCGTATCCGGTATGTTTTGGCTTCACTTCTGTACAGTGGGAGGAAGTGGAGATGTGTCGTCCATCTTTATATACAGTCTATGGTAACAAACCATCTGGCGGGTCAGGTTAAAAGTCAGGTGCAAGTTGAACAACATCCACATCTTTCTTCTAACTTTGCCTTAAAGGTGCAAAATTACAAATTCAGAGCATATCTGTGACTGAGGGATTGCCTCCACATGGCTCTCAACATGGCGATGGTTGAGCCGGCGGCTAACAGCACATACTGTACAAACAAAACAGAATATAAACCCAAAAATATTGGACAGATGCCCTACACTAAGATATTGCACATTCCCTGAATACAATAAAAAACAAATAATAAACTAGAAACAATAAATCCACCCCCCATTCATCTGTTAATGTTCAGTAAGTATCCAGCTGTTTGAGTGTCTATGCCGTTAAAATTAAGTGGCTACCTTCATAAAGCTGGTCGTCTGATCTGGATGGAGCAGACACACGCGCAGTTTGTTGCCTCTGTACGGCATCTCCAGCATGTCGAATGCCAGCGCCTCAGGGACCGCGAGCACCACAGCAAGCAGCCAGATCAGAGTCACCTCCACCGCTTTCCACAAAGGGATCCCCATCCCCTTCACCCTGCTCCATGACGTCACTGCGTGGTAGCTACACAAACACAGATGTGTGCATTAGCTACTTTCAGCACTAACGTTTGTCGTGTGCGTGTGTGGAGTAATAGAAGTCTACTCACCGGTCAATACTGAGGGCGCACAGACTGAGAACGGTGATTCCCACAGACGCCTTTTGGATGAACGGCATCAACTTACAGATGTACACGCCGAACGGCCAGTCCTCGGCTATTAGCTGCAGGGCAAAATAATGGAAGCAGATGGAGAGGAAAGACATTTGTAATGAGAGAAGTGTCCTCTGGGTTCATGGAGGGGTCCCTTCCTCTTTGCATCTGCCATTATTACTGCGGCAGCAAGCCAAAATCAACAATTCCTCCTCATACATCTCCCAGGGGTTATAAAATCAGTTCAGAATAAGGACAATGTCCCCAGCCTACACATTTGATTATTATGGATAGCTTAGCAGTTGTCAGTCACCTATAGAAATGTACGCTTGCAACGCTAGGTTATATCACCTAGATCCAGTTTTCAAAACCACCCGTTATCAATTCTTCAGATCCTGTTTCTCATCATACGTATCATACATTTCCTCTCGTAATATCACAAATGCCTGACCTTTAAGGCAAAAAGAAGACATGAACATGAGTGACTATTACTCAGATCTGCCTGGATGAAAAGCAGCACAGCAATCCAGCTTCAATCACTTAAATCCTATCACATGTTGTTTTCGGCTTTGCTTTTGGAACGTCTCACTGGCACACAGTTGTGGTTACAGTATGAGTTGAACATTTGGCAGTGACTGCATTTACACCCAGGGCCGCTGGGTGTTTTCACATCGCACACACACGAGGCAAGTGAGGAAAACAAAGGAGTTTTTCCTCAAATCAACAAGTCGTCCCCAACTGTTGGAATGCTTTTCGTTTGAATGGTCCCTTGTAGTCGTGGAGGAAAAGTCGGCAGAGTCTATACCGAAAAAGTCAATTAACAAAACCACACAACACATACTAAATGTAGCGGTGATGAACTCGTAAATAAACCACAGGATGTGTCAAGAAAGGCGTTGCAAACGGCTCATCTGTAACTGTGAAAGTTCATTTCGGGGAAATAGTCGTTGTACATTAGACTGCAGATTGAATCAAGATTTTATGTCATGTGCAAAAGCTGCATCCTATCATTTGATATTGAAATTCATTTGATTTAATGGCTCGATTTAACTATGAAACATTATCATCAGTTCCACAAAGTCAAAAATAACTAACAGGCCCGCAGAGATCATGGTCACATGCGACTAACAGAGGAAACCCCAGGCAGACAGACACAAAGGACAACTGTGGTCACCTTAAATACATTGATGGGGATGGCGATGATGATGTAAAGCAGGTCCCCCAGAGCCAGGCTGCCGATCAGGACATTGGGCCCGTTCCTCATGCACTTGTTCTCATATATGATCCGGAGCAGCGACGAGTTGCCGATGATCCCCACCACAAAGATCAGGCAGGACACGATGGTGTTCACGTACTTGAAGGCGTACTTGATTTCCGTGGGCTTTATGCACATGGGGGGGAAGGAGCCCCGCGGCCGGCCCGGCTGCGGGGGCGGAAGCGGGACGGAGGTGTTGCTCTTGGAGGTCTCTGAAGCTCCAGGGACGCCCTGGGTATCGCGGGCAAACCGAGAGGCTCCGACCTCGGCGACCATCAGGAGACACAGCAGAGCGGCGACGGCCCTCATCCTCGCACCGGCCTCACAGCACTCACGCAGCAAGACGCTCACGCTAACTAAAAGGTGGTCTAAAAATACACGTTTAAAAGACACTCATACACACATCCACACATTGGGCCTTGCTCCGGGCCTGGCAGCGTGGGTCTGTGAGTCCGAGCGTGTTTGTCCTGCGGAGAGAGTAGACGAACTATCAGCACACAAAACAGTTGCATGTACTGGATCAAGTTTGTATAGACTTTCAACTACTGAACTATCACAAACTTATGTTTGGTGATGAACTAAGGGCAAAAGCATTCACACACCAGGGAACTCAGCTTACTGGAGCCTGATCCTGCTCTTCGTCAGGCAGATTAAAGTAATTGTTCAAAGCGGAAACACGGTTCAAGTATCGATGGCGCAGTTGATTCAAAGAGATTAAGCTTGATCCTTGTTCATGAGGAAAATGGTTCTGAATCAACAGGTGTTAAAATCATTTTGATTCTTCTTAATTCTTGATTTTTTAATATTCCATTAAATAGCAAGAGAGCATTAACAGCACATGTACATGTATACAATGTATGTCATTACATAGGCTGTTCTTATATCGTTCGTAGCTATACATATTGGTAACCTAAACCTAACTATGTAGTTTTGTTGCCTAAACCTAACTAAGTGGTTTTATTGCCTAAAACTAACTGAGTAGTTTTATTGCCTAAAACTAACTGAGTAGTTTTGTTGCCTAAACCTATCTAAGTAGTTTTGTTGCCTAAACCTAACAAATTAGTTTTTATGAGAAAACTGAAGCTTATTTTGAAGGAAAATGAGGAATAACTTTTGTAAGATATCATATGAACTGTTGTATGAGGACACGTTGCATTACAACACTGAGAACACTTTTGTGTATTGGATAAGTATCTCTAAAAATAAAGGAAAGGGGGTAATATGAACAAAGAGAAGAGAACATAAAACAGACGTGATAACTGAGGTTATAGGTTGGAGGACAAACAGTGTTTCTGTGTGCGTGTGTGACAGATATACTTTATTTCTCTCACAGAGGACCCTAGCTGGGCTCAGAGCCTTTCAAGAATCATGTGTACCCCCCCCCCGAATGCCCTCGGGCGTCTCTCAGTAAGATTGATGATGGCGGCAATATCTGTAGACACGCTATCAGGGCGCACAACACACACACACGCACACACACACACAGCTGATGTGCAAACCTCTTGACACCATCTTTTGGAAAGGAAAAAATTTGGGAACAAATGCTTTTGTTTTTAATAATCACATCTAACAACGTGCTTACACTTATAGAACTCCACTTACAGACCATACAAACACACACACACACACACACACACACACACACACACACACACACACACACACACACACACTCACTCTCAAATGCAACTGGCATTGATAGCCAAATTCGGCTCAAAAACACAGAGGCTCGTTCTGTTCGCACACACAAAGACACGCAGTCACATGGATGCACTCACACACACGTCACAAGAAATCAGTTTTGAAAAATGTCCCTCCTTACGTCTCCTCTCTATCAGCTGAATAATGCCTTTGTGTGGTATAACATGGTACCTCGTTAGGCCATGTCAGTGCAGGCTTGTCTGATCTAATTGGAAAGCTGAGTTTTTTTAACTGGACTGATCCTCTTAATCTAATACATTTGGCTTTATCTCCGACCTTGAGCTGTTTTGGCTTTGCTCGAAAGAAAGAAAGAAAGAAAGAAAGAAAGAAAGAAAGAAGGAGGTGGAAAGTTGGCAACCAGCCGGGTGAAAGTGGAGGGGAAGTTACAGGTCAAAAAATGTGTGTTTGTGTGTGGGAAGGGGAGCATGAGAAATGAGAAAAAGGTGTTAGAAAAGTAAAAAAAACAACAACACTGTAATGCAAGAACGGAATGGAAAGAAAGAAAAAGAGGCCGTGATTGAGATGAGTGACAGTTTGATCTACTGTACCCACTGTAAGAGGAACAATAGGAGGAAAAAGGAAAAGTCAGAGGAGCGGAAAGAACCAGTGAGAGCTGAGGAACTATGCCTGAGAGAACAGGAGTCATGAGAATGACCTGAAGGCAGTAAAAGATGTGGGGAGGGTGAATGAATTTGCAAAATGGATTATATTTGAATGGAACATTGGGAAATAAATGCCCAGTATTAGAAGAAAATGTGACTTTGAGCCTGAGCTTGTGAAATGGAATGACTTAATGTTATTATTAATATTGTGCCTGTGGTTTGATAATTTGATGAAGTTATAGAATAACCGGGTCAAAGCATAACTCAGCATTTAGCAAGATTATTAATATTGATGCATTATTTTAATTTATAATACCTTTACTCCAGTGGTTCCAAACCTAGGAGGCGGGCCCCTCCAAAGGGTCCCAAGATAAATCTGCAGAGTTGAACTTTTCTCTAATTGTTGCTTTCTTTGTGTAATATTGGATAATTTGACCTCTTTGGGACTCTTCTCACATGATTTAATTTAAACAGTAATTAAATGAAACCATGTGAGAAATTTAGGGCGGAAATGTCTCTTTTGTGAAGCTGATAACTTCTGAAATAAGACGATGGGCCACAAGCCAAAACGGTTGAGAACTACTGGTTTAATCCTAAAAATATATTGTAGTTTATACACTTATTATGTATTTTTTCTATGCAGCAGAGTAGAGGTATGAAGTAGCATAACATGGAAATACTCAAATAAAATACAAGTACCTCAAAAATGTACTTAAATACAGTACTTGAGTCAATGTACTTAGTTACTTTCCCAACACTGTTGTATGAAAAACTTCACAAAAATTACAGCATTACAAAAACTCAAACATTACAGCTGATGCACAGCAGTGAGTCAGGGCCGGGCATTTTGAGGAAGAAGAAGAAGAAGAAGAAGAAGAAGAAGAAGAAGAAGAAGAAGAAGAAGAAGAAATACAGGAGGGTCCATCAGGAGAAATGTCCGGACCAAAATTATTTAAAACATCTTAAATGAAAAATATCTTTGAAATCATGTGTCTCTAATCCAGAATGTCTGTAATTTATTTTGACAAAGATTGTTTGCTCCATAACTGATGTTTAAAGATGATCTATTCCCATTCACTGCAATTGTTTACACAAGGATAGAATTCAACATATTGTCAAAAATACAGTTTTTGACATACACACAATTTACCGCACTACATCTACCATGACATCTAAATTTTGTCATTTTTTTCATGATAATTTGAGATTTATTTAGTGAGAATTTGCCGTAGCTGTTTATAATAAAACATTCTGATGCACTGTGGGCTCAATTTTTGATAATTCATCAATCTGGCTGGATTATTTGTGGAGGAAGATGCAGCGTTGTAAGTTTGGTGTCAATTGAGCAACAAATATATATATATATACAGTATATAGTTTTACAGTTTTTGAGAAAAACAGAGGAATGGACTTTCTGCCAGCTTGAAGCATCTGGACATGTATGCTCATTTGGGCCGACATGTTGGTGAAAGTTGCAAAGTGCTAGCACATACGACTGATTTGTTATGAATTTTCAAAGTTTTCAACTTTTACTATAACGCCACCATCAGGACTATTGGCCGACAATACCAGTTGAGTATTGAAGTTTAGCATAGGACTATGTGCAAAGTTCTGTTTATTTTCATGAATGGGAATATAATTACAGGAAAACTAATCCAGGACACTGATGCAATATACTCCTGACCCGTGTTGATTCAACCCTGTGGTCATTTTTGAGCTTGTAGTGTTTGGTGTTGTAATGTATTGACATTGCAAGGTGTTCCTGTTATTTTGTGCCCCCCACCCCCCATCACCAGATTGGAATAACAGGAACACCTTATGGTCAAAACAGGAATGCTGCACGTGAGTAAAAGTGCAAACACCGATGCACATGCAGTCACAATGTTTATAAAGATGGGAGTGGATGACTCAAAATGAAAAACACCATCTGGGTTTCAGCTCCACTGAACCTAATTACACGGTTGTGTCTGCTAAATGTTTATAGACTCATTTTTGATTTGTTTTGAACGTGTAAAATATCGCTTTTCTGCCAGTTGCCTCTGGGGCCGGCTACACAAAACACCTTAAACTTTCTTCTTAAGTATGACACTTAAGGTTTAATTTATGCTTAGCTGAGGGACTTACTTAAGTGTGTTGTACAGAATCCCTTAAACGTTTTTCTTAGTTAAGGCAAGAAAACCAAATTGGCCAGAGGAGGAGAAGATTATACTTTTGGAGGAATACAATACCAAGCAAGCAAGTAGAAAACAACGAATGTTAGAGATAATTGCTACGGAAATAATTCAAGTAACACCTCGCCTATTACTGACTGGACAGAACCCAAAACCGTAAAGCAATCATTAATTGCAAAGGGGTTGCAAGAGCTCAGCTGCGGTGATAAAACTCTAGACAGCTGGACGAATCAAGAATTAACTACCTGTCAAATCTTTAGTGTAAAATGAGTTCTCCCGGTCACATACTCTTCTCGGGATGCTTTCATTTTCTTCATTTATCACTATGAACTCCGCCATGTTGCGATTAAGATAGAATCAGAGGTACTTTAAGTTTTTTTTCCTTACTTTGGTTGCTAAGGTCTTCTGTGCAACGGTTTAAAGGGGAACTACACCCATTTTCAAAATTCATACATGTTATTCCTATGGTCCAATACAGTCCAAAAAGTATAAGTTAACATGAACAACTCTCTCCCAAATCCAAAAACTAAAGTGCTAAAACTCAAACTTGTGATGTCATAGGGTATAAAGTCTGGAGCTGCTCCATAGACAATACGATCCAATAAATCCGGACTATAAAACAAAAGCCAGTGAATTGGACATAGTTTCATTCCTTTGATGTAAATATGTTATTGTGAGGGCAACAACACAATATCCATCACGTCCATCCATAACGCTGCATAAGGCCAATGCATGTGCTGCACTAAGCTACAGGTCATGAAATGTGACTGGTGTGGATCCATCAGCACTGTGATTGATACGAGCTGCAACAAAGCAGGCCTTCTATGTCCATCTGCGCAACTGCATGATTGATGATGACATGAGAGCATCTTTGAGGCCCTTCAGTCTAAAACATCGGCTTTACATGGCTTATAAAACACGTAAAGCCGAGTGTAATAGCTGTAAAAATTAAATGGTAACGCTTTATAATAAGGGTATAAATCATATAGTTAGGTTATGCGTAACTAATGCATGACTCATGATGATTTAGTGCATGAATTAATGCTGGGTGTATCATGAATTCCTGTTGTTCACCATTAACAAATGATCAAGTAACTACTGTATGACTTTATGTGATTTGTTCACGCTTAAAGCTACAGTTGGTAACTTTAATAAACTTGTCATATTTGCTCAAACTGTCACTCTATCCTGACAGTAGTAAATGAGACAGATAGTCTGTGAAAAAATCAGGTTCCTCTGCCTCCTTTCAGTGCTCCTGATGGCATTTGGAAGATTCCACCCAGTGGGCGACTCCTCTGGTTGCTAAAAGAAGTCTGATTGTATAGAAGTCTATGAGAAAATGACTTCTCACTTGATTTATTACCTCAGTAAACATTGTAAACATGAGTCTATGATCTCAATGGCTAGTTTCAAGTCTTCTTCAATACAGCATGATGTTCATTTAGTAAATTATGGTCCCATTTAGAGTCAAATAGATCATAAAACAGGGTATGCTTTAGGGCGTGGCTACCTTGTGATTGACATGTCACTACTACGGCGTTGTCCGGTCTGGGAGTTGTCCGCATTTTTGTCTTACAACTTTAACCCTTTAACAGTGTGTTTTCAGTTCATGAAAGTTAATTATAACATTTTGGTCGCCTAAAAATGTCTTATTCAGCGTTCGGTTGTACTTAGCTCCATCCTCTCGTGTCACTTCTGGTTGCAAAAAAAAAACAAGATGGTGACGGCCAAAATGCCGAAACTCAAGGCTTCAAAACTGCAGTCCACAAACCAATGGGCAATGTCACGGTGACTACGTCCACTTGTTATATGATTCCACCGCACCCAAGAGAAGAGGAATCTGTTAAGTTGCTGTATCATTTGAAGAAGTTAAAGCCGGGTGTAGTTTGCAAATTTTCTGTCCTGATAGTGTTATTAACATTTTGTGAGAAAGGAACCATTTAAGCATTTCTTCATATACATATTTGCTTTTGTAAACTAATCATTTGCTATCACATTTGCAAATTCTCTCTTCCTAAAATGGCACGAGAGTGCTAAAATGTAAATAAACCATCCATTTCACAGATTGTTGCTGCTGTATACTCCCTGAGTGAGATGGCACATTTGACTTACAACCAGTCAGAGCCAAGGAGTCTCTAAAGCAGCTGTCAATCAGTGCTTGCTAAGCTTGTGAATGTGGAAATATTAAGCATTTTTTTGTGCATCACTTCTTTCAACAACAACAAACAAACTAAGAATCATTTTAAAAGACAAAAACTAGAAAATGTGGTATAAATACCACTGGGTCATGCAGCAACATGCAAAAGACCAGTTGGAATTTTTTTTTTAAAGCCTTATATTTCTATGAGAATGGTGTTCTGTTGAGCAAATGCATAGGTCTGAAATCCACTGTTAAGTAACTGGAATAATGAATGAAGTAAAGGTAAATAAACATCCCTTAATTGATGATCCATTAGGACTAAATGTGAACTATAAAGTCATGATCATTTGTCAATGGTGAGCAACAGGACTTCATGATACATCCTGCGTTAATTAATGCGTTAATCATCACAGGTCATGCATTAGTTAAACATTACTTAACTACATTATTGTACTCTTAAAGTGCTACAGATTAAATTCTAGGTTGTGTGAACAAAACAATGAAATCTAGGATTATTTGACATACAAAGTTGTGATTCTTCAGTTAATGAAAATGTGAAGTGGAAGACAAATCACCAGCCCTATAATTAAGTTCAAGACAGAGTCCACACATACAAAACAAAACAAAAAACATATAGAGAGATGCACCTTTTCCTACTATATGATTTGTACCCCTACAAATCATGTAGTTAGGTAATGCGTAACTAATGCATGACTCATGATGATTTAGTGTATGCATTAATGCTGGCTGTATCATGAATTCCTGTTGTTCACCATTAACAAATGATCAAGTCACTAACTTAACTACATTGTTACTCTTAAAGTGCTACAGATTAAATTCTATTGTATGTGAACAAAACAATGAAATCTAGGATTATTTGACATGAAAAGTTATGATTATGCAGTTAATGAAAATGTGAAATGGTTCACGAAGACAAATCACCAGCCCTATATTTAAGTTTAAGACAGACTCCACACATACAAAAAAAAAATATAGAGAGAGATGCAACTTTTCCTACAAAATAAAAGTGTTCTCCATTGCGTCAGTACAATTCAGAAGTCATGAAAAGAGGCGCAGTATTCAGTCATGTGGCTTTGGCTACTTCTGCCAAAGTTCACTGTCAAACCACTCCTTGACCATGCACAATTAAACTCTTTGACTAGTCTAAATCAAGGTCAAAGACGTTATCACTTGAAACTTACCGGACCGGTGTTGTGGAGTGGACAAGAGCAAAAGTTTCCCCGATGAACAATATTCCAGCAGAGTTCCCGCTAATTGGCCTGATGCTCAGTGAATAATTGTGATTTCTTCTTTGAGTTCCAGCAGTGAGAGTTCACGGTGTGTCCAGTGAGTCCAGACGCGCTCCGGCTGCGCTCTGACTCACCGAGTGACGGCTGCTGGCTTTTGTAGCCATGAGCCGGGAGGCTGCAGAGACAGCCAATCAGGTTACAGATACCAGCATCCTTCACTCCCTGCTGTCAAGACGCAACTATACTACACACTGTAAACAATTGCCGTTAATTTACAGCAGGATTTCAACAGTATTAATCTGTTATTGCTCACATGTGAGGCTTGTACATTGTACATGATTGCAAAATAAGTGAATTAGCTCTGTTCTTCACTCACATGTTGTTATGGTTTGCATTCTGTGCTTGTAGCCAGAATTAGACATACATTTTGGGAAAAGTGTCAACAAGTCTATTATAGCCTTTTTCCTAACAAGTGCCTTTAATTGTATTTAGTGTGACTATTCCTATGTCTGTAACCTGCTAAGTCTATTCATCAAGGGAAAAAAATAATGTTTATTAAAATGTATGTAAAAAATACAACCTAAATAGTGCATTAAAACAAATCAGTAAGATAATGTAAAAGAAAGGTGAAAAACAGCTAAAGGTGAAAAACATGTATCTTTAAACAGTAAATTAACTGTAAAATACTGTGAAATTAATAAAAAACAACCAGTTCAAACTGTATTTTTCATTTACAGTACAAAGCTGTACATTTCAGCGACAGTATAATAATGTTAATTTTACAGTAACATAAAGGCAACCCTGCTGCCAGTTCTTTACTGTTATTTTACTAGGAAATTCTTAACAGTGCATGTAACATGCACAAATTAACCTTTACTTGGCCTAAAAATGCGCAACGCTTCAATCACCTGTTGATATAAATAACACTCCTGTCAAAATTGTCAACAGCTCCAAGTTCCTATAGGCATCCTTATTTTTGACTCCCTCTCCTGGTCCCTGCACATCAGTTGTGTCATAAAAAGGGCATAACAGAGACTTTATTTTCTGAGGTGTTCAAAGAAACATGGTACATCCACTAAAACCCTCATCAACTTCTACCGGTCCACAATAGAAAGCATCTTAACTTTATGCATACTGGTATGGTTTGGCAACATTACATCATATGACCATAAACTCCTGATGAGGACAGTGAAAACAGCATCTAAAATTATTGGATCACCATTACCACAGTTACAGGACATTTTCACCACTCGCTGCAGGAAGAAAGCACTTTGTATCATGCAGGACACAAGTCATCCAGCATATAGTCTTTTTTCTTATCTCCCTTCAGAGCATTAGAGCTCGGACCTCTCGCCTCAGAGACAGTTTTTACCCCTCAGACAGGCGGCCAGACTACTGAACAGTAGCACTAAATGAATGCAGAGCTGCTGATTGTTTTATGGATGTTTTAGGTTGTTTCATAATTTTATTCTCAGGTATTGTCTTATTTATTTTAGCATTTATCAACTGTACTATTTATAGATTTTAAGGGCTGAGAGAGAGCCATCAGGGTAAAATGCATTTCATTGCACTTCACTGTACACTTCACTTTTAAATGCATATGACAAATAAATTTGAAACTTGAAACTTGAAATGCGCAACGCTTCACCAGTTTCCAACTCTTAAAAAACAATTAAAGGCTTCTTTTGGTTATTGATGGCGTGTAGGGTCTACATTGTGCTGTGTAGGCTACACAGTGGAGATGAGAGAGGAGTTGTCCTCTCTGACGTGCAATAAATCTTCAATAGTGGACTGCTGTCATGGGGATAGTTCAGCCTGCAGGATCTTACTTTAAAACACAAGATACACACTCTCCACATCTGCCTCCCTGAGGCATCTACCAACATGATTTATAGTTTATAGCTACTATATGTTTTCACTAAGTTTCAAGGGATTGCATTTTTCATGTCTGACTATATAGTTCTAGTTTAGTGGAAGAGGTTTTACTTTTAAAACATGTTGATGGATACATTACTGATGCACTGATCCAACAGTAAAGTATTTGACAAAACTGAGATTACCCACAACAATTTCAGGTTAATGAATCCTTCATTTAAAGAAGGGACTGTTATTTGGATTTGGAGCCCCCCCCTCCCTGCCGCCATAGGGTTAGGGTTCAACCCCCCCAAACCTTAACCCTAGCCCCGTAAATCGCAACACACATCAAACATCACAATGGTTTTAAGACAAAAATCAAGATTTTTATCATCATAAATAACTGTTTTTATTATAATATTAATAAACAATTGGTCCCTGATATTGTTGGCTTAAAGGTGTTTAGTCAGTGTCACTGCAATGTACTCTTTTATTAGAAAATAAGTGCAGCTGGGCTGATGAAAAAGTGTGAGAAAGAGAACTACAGGGGTGAAAAGTGTATTTCCTTATTTATTTGTTCATTTGTTACCTCAAGGCAGAAAATGAGGAAGGGCGTTTACCAGCATTTATTTATTTATTCATTTATTTAGAGGGCACCAGCCTCTAAGGCCGGCCCTGACTGTTCTTAAAAATTAGCAATTTTAACTTTGTAAAAATGTCCCCACTATGATCAGTGTGTCATAGTGTGTTGCAACTTTTGATTGAATAAATAATTTGAGGGCACTGATGGTGATGCCTCACCTTATTTTGTGTAGCGGCGGTGCTGACAATGACGTCTGCCTTAAACTGTTACATTTACTTGTAGCTGTACATGGCCAGTTTGTCATTTTCATCTTTGATGTTGTTGCAACTCTTCCATTTTCTGCAATGTTCAGAGTACTGAAAAGTTGCAACACACTCATCGTCACACAAACACTGCAGACATTGTGTGTGCATGATGTTCTGCATGTTCATTTTCAGATGGTCAAAACAACTCACATTTCATTTCTCGTTGCATGTGACATGCCAAAAACAGGAACAAGCTCTTAAAACCTCCCACCCCTCACACCACCAACACCACTGCAATTAAACCAGCACACACACACACACACACACACACACACACACACACACACACACACACACACACACACACACACACTAAACAAAGGGCCTTTCTGTGGAGTCTGTTTAATGACACCCATCCCAGGCTCTATTTTGGGAGGTTGACTATTCTTGGTGCATCATTACTGTCATTAACACAGTTTGACATTATAAAATCATTAACAGACATTATAACCATTATACGCATGGTTACACACATAGTTCCCCCCAACTCAACACTGCATTGCTCTGCATCTGTGTGTGTGTATGTGTATGTGTGTGTGTGTGTGTGTGATGGAAGAGGACGTGCTGTTGTCCCTGTTGCTCTGTATATACGTGACCTTGGTAGAGGGACACAGTTGGATAGTTAAGGTAAACACTCTTCATCCTCTTTCACAGGAACAGAGCCAGTGCAGGCAAAGACAGCATAGGCAGTATAGGCGAAGGGGCGCCATCCATCCATAGAGGAGCCCCAAATGATGGCAGAATTGTTTTTTTTATAATATTTATAATGGGGCATTTACACCAAACGTGAAGCGCACTTTTCACGTGGCTCGATTACAGATGCAGCGACACAAACAGATGCAAGATTGCGTTGGGCGGAGCGATGCAATGCAAAATTAAATATTAAATAATTATATGAAATTATAAAGTTAAAATATTTCTACTTGGGTGAGAAATTTGCATGACGCTGTGTTGCAAAAGCCTATCAGCGTTGAGATTCTCCTCCTGTCGTCACTGACATCCTGACATCGTTGAATCAGAAATGGAGGAAAAAAATATTGTAGCTACGATAGTACATCATATTTGTACAGAGACCGGACGAAAAACTCTGTGTATAAATGTATGTGTATAGACCACAGACTGTCTATGGTATAAACAACAACGTTGCTGCTGTATTTATGCCTAGATGACGTTATGTTGAGTGTTGATGGAGCAGCTGCTGGCTCGGCACTGATCGATCCAAATTCCATTCAGAGAAAACAAGCGTTTGTTTGACTGTCATAGTCTTGGGTTTTGGTTGTAGTTTGTTTCCTGTTTTATTTTGTAGGTTCCCTCCTCATGTGTCATGTTTTCTTTAACTTCCTGCCTTTGTGTTTTCCCGACTTTGAGATTGTCTGCCCCACACTGATCAGTTTCACCTGTCCCTAATTAGTTCTGCATTCACCTCACCTGTTCTCACTTATCTCACCAGTTAGTCAGTCACTATTTATACCACCTCAGTTCCTTCGTTGGTTTGTCTTTCGTCATGCATAGAGTTTTGTTTTCCAGTTACCTGCCTGCATTGTGGATTTTCAGTTTTGTAAACCTTTTGTTTATTAAATCTTTTACTGCACCAGTCAGCCGGCTGTTGTCTGCGTTTGGGTCCTCCCTGCTTGTTCTGCTCTCCAAATCGTGACACAGACGTGACAAAGCATGAATTCAGACAAATCTGCATCATTATGTATTGTATTTAGCATCCTTTTGATCCGTTTATCGCAATTAAATCACAGCACAATCTGTTAATTTTGGGTTCATACCGCTTTAGCGATGTGTGTTTTGCTAGATACAGTGAATACAGCTCAGTGAAATTGGCCGAGTGCCGCCGGATGATGTTATGAACCCAGACACGACAGATTTGGTTTTCCGATGGGACTTCCACAACATGTACAAAGCAGTAATGGCGGTTATTTTGGCCATGTGATGAAACGTTGTTGGTATCTACATGGAGGTGAACCTCTCCTCCTCTCTGGCACGTCTAACGCGAGGGATGGCGGTTAAACTCTCGTACCACGAGGCGAAAAGTCACTTTGTGTTTGGTGTGAATGCAGCTTTACTTTTACTATTTTACTAATGCTATTTTAATACTATCATTTCAAAATATTATAAAAGAAAGCCCACAAAAACAGAACTATGCAGCATCACCCCCATCACCCTAATAGCTAATAAATCGAGTTTGTGTAATTGGGGAATAACCTACATCATTTTGAGAAAATTATTTCTTTTATGTGTGATAACTTAAAGGTGAACATCACCCAAATTAAGAATTCCAATATGTTATTTCCATGGCCTAGGAAAGTTCAATCAATATTAGTGAACATGAGCTACTCTCTCTCAAAGCCAAGAAACCAGAGAAGTAAGTCTCAAACTTGTGATGTCATCGGGTATAAAGTCTGGAGCTGCCCCATAGACAATGAATGAGAGACTGATATTGTGGACACTGAATGTTTGTTTTCTTTTTTATACCCAAATGAGCTTTATTCTATTGTAGTGTTGTCAGTTGTGAAACAGAAAATGTCCCCATATACTCAGATTATTCCCCTGGGTGCTCTCAGTGTCATCTAGAACATCTCTCCCTATTCATGGTCTATGGAGCAGCTCCACACTTTATACCCTATGACATCACAAGTTTGAGTTTTAGCACTCTAGTTTTTGGATTTGTGAGAGTTGTCCATGTTTACTAATAGTTTTGGACCGTCTTAGATCATAGGAATAACATGTGTGCATTTTGAAAATGGGCGTAGTTCCAAGGCTGATAAACATTTCCAGGACAGGGTGCTTTCCTTCTGCACCTTCCTGGGGCGTACAGATGTCGTCCTCAAACTTATAAAGAGTCTCTGTTTCTAACATTCCCTCTCCCTCAATGCCCTCAGTGTTTGTTGTAACTTTTCTTGGAAAGTTCAAACTACCGGAACGTTTCTATCAATTCATTTGTTCCTCAGTGACTTACCCATTAGAGCTATTTATGCTCTGATGTGCAAATTAATTGATGAATGGATGTCATGATATTATTGGTTGAAATTGGTCGGCACTAGCTTAGGTAAGCACACATCATATTTTGTTTTACAGGAAGAAACGATGATTGGACTTTGGTATAAAAATAAGAAGAAATTGATTTAATGTATTCTTTTAAAATATCTTGTTTAATAGTTGCACAGTATGACAAGGGAAGTGATCTAAAAGGGTTAAAATGCATTTTTCATTTAATCTCGAATTCTAAATTTAAAATAATAAAATAATTAAAATTCCCACACTGTATCACTATAGCAGAACTATCACACCAAATGCAAATACTTCATGTTTTGTGCATGATTTTATAAATAATCTTTCCGCAACTTCATCCTGAGATATTCCTGAGGCATCTTTGCACAATTTGGGGTCTTGAAAAGAATTTCAAATTAAATATCTGTGGGTTTGCACCATATACAGTCACACAACATTAGCTTTTAACAACTGGGTGTCTCAGTGTCTAAAACATAAGGATTTATTTACAGTAGGGTCAAACAAAAATTACACAAATATAACGAAAAATAAAGAGCCTTGTACATCAGACACATGGCGCCTTCTCAAATCACATTAGGCTCTGTCTTTTTGTCTGGTAATGATATATGACCACTATCATGTGAAAAAACTGTAACTCAGTTTTGCTCATTTCCATGTTTTCTCTTCATATAAAGGATTACATGCTCATCCATGCGTTAAAATAAGTTCCCTGAACTTTTAAGAGGCTTAAAAGTCCTTTGAAACCCGCTGGAGAAGGTTGAAGAGATCAAGATACAAGCAAGACTGTTTGTCTTAGTCTTTTGTCTTGAATCTTTCAAAAAACAATATATGAATACGTTTTTATGAACGAATCTCAGCAGATCGGATTCTGAAGTCCTTTAAAAGGCATAGCCGGCCTGATGATATGGATTATGGGAGAAAATTCAAAAAATCACAGACACGCCACATTTGGGCATGTCTGCTGATGTAGGGCAATGATTTATGCTAACTCAGGCACTCAAGGTTTAAAGATAACCTTTGACATGAATAAGCTGAGGCTGAGCAGCCCGAGCAGTGACTGTTTCCCACTGACTCTGAGGACAAGTGTAAGGAAATGTGTCTGTTGACTGTAAATCTATATCTGAAACTAATAACTTGGTTAGGTGGTAACAGCATTGTAATTGTCTTTGAGAGGATGTTTGTTTTAATCTGTGCATAATGGTACCATATATGAAGAGATGCTTGGGTTGGGTCAAACTCAAAAATTCATCCTAGCAAGTGCTTCAAAGCTAAAGTAGGCGAGATTGAAGCGAATATGATTCAAGTTATAAAACGGTCGCTATATCCTGACAGTAGTACATGAAACAGGTAACCTGAAAAAAATCATGTTGCCTCTATGTCTTCTGGTGTCAAGCCTGATCTGAGGTCTGCTGTCCAGCTGCCGTCTATGAGAGCTGGATGTCAATCACTCGCGAACTCCGACCAAACGGTCAAACTAGGCCGCGCTGATCAAATATGAATCAATATTCTGTTACTGTAATGCCTATTTCTTGCCTCAAATGTTTTCAGAATTATCTTGTAGTGCACGGTTTAGCTGTAAATTGCTGGAAAGTTTGTGACGCCGCCGCCATTGTGAAATATAATGAAGGAACGCCAAGTTCAGGTCACATGACCGGAGCACAGCCAATAGGAACGCTCTCTCAATAAAATGACCTATGATTGGTCAAAGTCTCCCGTCACGAGCTAGATAATCTAAAGCCTGAAAACAGAGCCATGAGGAGGTGCAGAAGTCTAGTTTTCTCTCAGAACACTTGAATTACAATATGCTGAAAGGTTATTATGAAATTGTTGCCCAATGATGCCAAAAATATACTGCCTACTGCCACTTTAATGGTAGTAAACTTGACCATTGGTTCATGATTTTTCTTGCAGAACTCTTGAACACTGAGAGCAGAAGGATCAACACAGCGGGTAAGAGCTAGTTTATTCGGAGGTCTCATGCAACGGCATTGCCATGCACACACACACACACACGCACACACACGCACACACACGCACACACACTGCATGCTTGTATCTTTGTGAGGACACTTGTTGACATAATGCATTCCCTAGCCCCTTATCCTAACCTTAACCATCATGACTAAATGCCTGACCCCAACCCTTACCCTTACTCTAACCTAAACCTAATTTTAACCTGAACCTTATAACCATGTCTGAACCCTCAAACAAGCCTTTGGAGGTCTCTCTATAGGTGAGGATCGGCCCAAATGTCCTCACTTTCCAAAAATGTCCTCACTCTGAAGGTCTAAAACTCAAATTGATCCTCACAAAGATAGCTGTACAAGTACACACACACACCGAGACACAGAGGATAATTAAATCTCCTACTTAGTCAGTAATTGAGTTTCACAACAAAAGACTGTACAAGAAAAGGCAAAAGCTTAATAAGGAGGAACATTTTGTAAAGACATTAAAAAATTTGCTTGACCTGAACATGGTTTTTCTTTTTCTTTCAAACAATACCTGCTTTTATCACAAAATCTTTTTTTAAAGAACATGACAAATACATTTAATCTTTTATCTGGACTGAATCCATCCCAAGGAACAGGGAATTATATCTGGAGAGACGGAAGGCAGATGGGGGCTTGGCATTGCCAGACTTTTTTACACTACTATTGGGCTTCCAATACTCACAAGATGGTTTATTGGGTAGCACAATTTCACTACAGTAATAAACCAGTATGAATTGAGATGGAGCAAGCTGTCTTTAGCATCTGTGCTCTGCGCACCACTACCTCTCAGCAAGAACCTGACAAAACCAGACCAACCTCATTGTGATTAACACATTGAAAATATGGTCTTAGTTAAGGTCTCACTACAAGTATAAACAGGCGCTGCTTCTACTATTACAGCCAATGCCTTATTCCCTCCATCTCTCCTAGACTCCACCTTCCAGTTGTGGTCTAGGAAGGGATTAAGATGTGTAAGAGATCTCTATCTAGACAATAATTACATCCCTTTTGAAAAAAATGACACCACAGTACGACGTTCTACACCCATTTCTTCAAATATCTCCAGGCATGGGATTTTTGTTAAGAAGCTTTTTGTTCCCTTCCCAACTCCACCAATACAGGGTTGGATAGAGGAATTTCTAGACTGTGACCCTTTGCAGCGAGGCCTGATATCCAAACTGCACAGTTCAACCCAAGAAATGTTCTCCCCGCCTTTGAATCACCTCAGAGAGCAGTGGGCTAAAGATTTCTGATGAAGTATGACAGTCAGGTAGTACATAGACTGCATAAGCAGAAGCAGACTAGCAAAGATGTTCCCAGGATTAGATAAGACCCACTCCAGCTGTCATCAGGATGAAGCCACTCTGTACCATGTGTTTTGGAGCTGCCCAAATCTTGTACCATTCTGGTTGGCCATCTTTGAAAAATGTTCTAATATCTGTAACCTAATAAGGAGTCCCAACCAGACCCAGGAATCGTATTATTCGGAGAAGCTCCTGGAACAGTTGCACTTGCAGGTCAGGCTGTTCACATACACCATTCATAGCTATATGAAAAAGAAATGCACTGTACTTCATAAACATGTATATCCCACAAAATTAATTTGTATTTAATCCACGTAATTGTGAACCACGAAGTATAAAGAGCAACAAATGCTGCATAGGGAGGAGGTTGGGGTGGAAGGGTGGATCAAAAAGACTGATCTTTTGCCCAGGAGACCACTGTTCATACCCCTCATGTGGAGCCAGAAGTCAACGTTCATTTACGTAACTGTCACGTAACCTTTGTACTTAAGTTATGCCACTTCCGTAGTAACCCAAATCATGTTCTTTTTCTAAACCAAACCAAGTAGTTTTTGTCACATAACTTCCCTGCTTAAGTTATGCCACTTCTGGTGTTATTTTAACCCAAAACCGCAATGTTTTCCTAAACATTAACACTACACTATGTAGTTTTGTTGCCTAAACCTAACCAAGTCGATCTTTTCCTAAACCGAAGTAGTATTATTTTGAAAAGACAGGAGCAGAAATTTACATTCCTCATTACAAAATGAGGAATAACTTTTCGTAAGAACCATTGTATCAGGATACGTTGTACAGGTGCACTCTGTGATGCGTTAGCGTTTCTGCCATTATCAGCACGACAGTTGGTGTTCATGCACTGGAAATCTGCCATATCACCGTTACACTGTAAATGGGTGGAAAGCGTCATGGCACAACCAAGCTCGAAAAACTGAAATACTCAAGGATGGGCTCAGTGAAGACATTTTTTAAAAGTTTGGATCCTTTGAACAAAATCTTGCATCCAAACATTAAGTAAAGGTTCCATGAACCTCCATCACCACACTCAAAGAGTTTGGCAGTTTTTTTTGTGTGTGTTATTACTTTGTTCTTGTACGTGCATCTACATCAGTTTGTACATTGGGCTTAGTGTATTTTGTCGGACAGTGATGTTGTTTGTGGTGATTCGTGCTGTGACGAGTAAATGCATTTGTTGTTATGTTGAAATTCAACAAAAAGATTCCAAAATAAAAAAAAGTCCGCTGGATCTGTCCCATGACTCTCCAAACCAACACCCCCAATCCTGCTATGTCCCCAACCCCACATTGCAACACTCAGACACACACACACACACACACACACACACATACAAACACATACAGTGTTCCATCCTTGCAGCTGTCTGGATGTTTTCACCATGCATCTGATGTCCCGTTGGACCAAATCCTTGTAGCCAGTAATGTGTGTACCAGGTTTATGTTTGAGTGTGATTCTGTGCGTCATTCTCAAAGCCGAACATGACTGCTCCAAATATGCAGCTCACACAGTGTCCTTAAACTCACCCTTGCATATTTGAGCGCTTAGTTCCTGTCTACACAGATATTTTAAAAAATGGATATTTTCCCCTCCGTTTAAAACAAAAAAATCTGTCCACACAACCTTCGTTTTACAAAATATCTCTTGTCCACACTCAAACACAAAAAACGACTCCAAACGCTCGCCATAATATTTACATATCACCACAAGTGAGATCACAAGTTATGGGTCAAGTAATTTTGTTACCACCCTTCTCACTCCCTTTCCTTCGGCTTCATTACAGTCAGTTCAATAACAGTAATTGTAGGTGGGGGGCTGAGATTCCTGGTCGAACTGCATGACTGTCAACACTCTGCTGTCATCAACTGTCTCTTTACATGATAAATAAAGACAATAAAGGGAGGTCATTCAGGTTTATGTCCATAGCCCTTCTGAGTGCTCCAAACCTCACCTTCAATCACACAAGCACATTCAATCACCATTTGAATGTGTTCCCTGCTTTGGCCTCCTGTTATTGTAACATTTTTCAAATATAAAGTAACGTTAGTAAGTAGTCAGAGCAGTGTTAACAAAACGTAAAAACGACGATAGTCCGCCATCTTTGTTATTGTTTCTGGCGCATGCTCATTACATAAAGCAACAATGGGCATGCGCGAAATGCGGAGAGGACGTCATCGTTTCCCAAATGCTCTGTTTTACACGTCCACACAGATACACAGTAACCAGAGTTTTTAAAAATCTGCACCTTAGAAGGCATTTTCAAAAATATCCGTTTTTGTGACCCAAAAGTTTGGGTGTGGACGAGAGGCCAAAATGTAGACAAAAATATCAGTTTTTAAAAATATCTGTATACGTTTGGACAGGGCCTGAAATTTCGGAAAATAATGTGCTCAGCAAATCAAGATGAACCCATTCCGTCTTAGTAAAAGGGCAGCGTCAACCTTGAACACATCATCCACAGTTTCTTGGATGGTTTACAACCATGACAACAGCCTGGCCAAGTTCCTGTTTGGGCTCGGTGCAACCATCAAATCAACCCCCCCGACAATGATGACATTGTGCACTGATAGCTTCCTGCACTTGCCGAACAATGGGTATTTTTCCAAGGGCTTCCTCAATTGGTGATCTGCTGTGAGGTGTAGCATCATTACTTCTGATCCCTCTGGACATTTCATACCGCATGGCTGTGAAGATAATGTTCCGCTCTAATAATGATTGATGCACCTCCCTCCCTAATGTTGGAACATCTTTCCTTCAGTGGAAAGAATCCTGTGGCTGGACTATATACTCATATATCATACAAAACGTTGAGTATCTCCCCCAAGTTACAGTAGGGAGGCACTTGTGATGTCTCAAGAGGAAGTGGATGCCCCCTCCTAAGAGTTATTACAGAAATATGTTATTTCTGTAGTTCTACTGAAGGATGGGAACACAGGTCTGTGTACTGTGTATTTTATTTTTACCCTTATTCTAAGGTCACACAATTCGACTGTTATCAGGCCATTAAATGTGCGTTAGACAGTAAAAAAGAGGGGAAACAACAACCAAAGTCCCTGGCTGTGAATCAAACCAGGGATATTGCGATCGCAGTATACGGTTCATGTCTTAACCACGAGGCCACCACAATGCCCCATATCCTGGCTCCTTTCAAGTGGCCAATAAAACCGAGGCATGAAAACTCTCCTGGATCCGTTCTCACGAAATGTACAAATTGTGCATAGACTATATTGCACACTTTTAGCTGTGAGAAATGTTGAAACTGATCCAACTCGTGTGATTTTATTCCGATCATAGATCTGGAAAGGTACTTATTTCCATGTTCCAGACATTGGAAACTCCTTTTGACAGCCAGTAGCCTATAAATACGATGTTATTACAAATGTTTCAGCTATATCATTACCCCCCACACCTTTTCAAAATGTGTGGACAAGGCACACAAACATGATCTCTTCAATGCTAGGAAATGCATCTCTTTTGCTATGGCATAGGCTACATAATCATTATCATCTTCACAGTTGAGTTGAAGAAAAGGTTTGGGGATACAGCAGGACTGTGCCAGGTTTTCAATGCCTATAAAGTCCTGGCAGAAGGATCATGTCTGGGGAGGAAAACCACTCGTGTTTCGGCTTGATGGAATTGGAAGGGGATTTGCGTCATGAGGTCAAAAAGGTGGAGTTTGGACTTCACAGTACCATTGCTACATTCAGGCTACTGGAAATGAGTACTGTTAATCCTGTAGACCTTCCAAGTCACGGATGAGATACAAACAACTGGACCGTGGTTGCTTATCAACAAACCGTTCAACCATCACTGGTTAAAAGCTAGTTGAAAGCCTCAGTCGAGACTTTACTGTACGTGTTCCTTTCCTCTCCTCATCCATGGTCTAAAACTGCTATGGTACACATGGACTCATCAGTCACCCAATATTGGGAAGCATTTTCCCAATACCATGACATGATGGGCATGGTATCAAGTGGAGAACAGCCTCCAAAATTATTAAATCCTGAGAGAAACAGGTTGGTGCATGTGGGAACATTGATACAGTGGTGTAGACTGCCAATGGTGAACGTACCACATGATTTTACTTTGAAAATGCCGAAAGGAAAGAGGAGTCACTCAATTTTCTGTGCGCTCCCTTTCTACTAAAGAGGGATCTGTCTCCAGGGCTTGACATTAACACTTGCCGGCTTGCCAGGGGCAAGTAATCTCTGTGATCAGGCGAGTGAAAAATAAATGTGATCTTTATTAGGGATGCCCCGATATTCAGTAAAAAAAACTGTGATCGGGAGATCGGCATTAATGCTTTTGTTCAAGTGCCCAGAGTACGCTCCGCTGCTCCGAAATTGAGGTGCTCTGAATAAACGCACGGTCTGGTTTGTGACAGAGTGCGCTCTGGCGCTCGGAGTGACTATTTACGAATGCACCCACAGTGTGAAGCTACATTGTCAGCCACAAATCTGTGTTGAAATCGACAGGAGGAGAGCGAGTTAACATTAGCTGTTAGCTGTTAGCAGCCGTTGGGCGACGCAGTCTGCACGCGGGAGAGGTTTGCCTTCAGGACTTTCTGCCAGAGAAGATCTTTTCCCAAACCTGTCAGAAAGGGCTTTCTGTCAGAAATCCCTGAAAGCCAACTTCTCCCATGTAAATAAGGCACCTAACGTGCCAGTTTCCCAGATGGGCAAGCCCCGGTCTTGACTATGCACGTTTGGTGTGAAACCAAGCAGATGACATTAGTTAGTCTTCTGTCTTGAAGCATTATTGACTTCCCTTCATCTGCTTTGCAGCTGGGATAGGTGGAGAGTGATCTCACCCACAGCTTAACACTATATTGTTTCAGTGTTGTGGGTGATCGCACAGTTATTAGGCTTCCTCCTGACACAGAGCTCTCCTGACATCATAGAACAAGAGTTACAATATGTAACAACCATTCTGGGATGGGGTCCAGCTCTAAACCCCTACAGAAAATGGATAAACGGAGAGATGAGTGGGCCTGTCATTCCATTGCTGGATTTGCAGTTGATCTTTGGACGTAAAATAAAGCTGAAAATAAAGGCAAAGGACCAACAGGATTAGAGGATGAGTTAAGATATCATAATCCTTCCTAAGAAAACACTGTTAACACTCTAATTATTTTTCCAGTTTTCCTGCCTGCTATTCGAGAGTATAATGGCAGCAGGCAGAAAAACAGTGGGGAGCATTGCAGAGGAAACCTTTACATGGAGTTTAGGATGTGTGAGAACTGTTTGGGTCGGTGCCAACAAGGGACTGTTGAATTTCTATCCTTGTATGTGTATGCATGGAAGCACCCAATTCTGTGAGGTTTCAGTGTTGTTTTTTTCCAGGGTCCAGTGCATGTAATATTAAGAATTATTAAGATGACTTTTTTTCCTATTGATATGATCTAAACAGTTTGTAATGAATATGTTGTACTTACATTGCACTTGAATGATGAGGTGTTTACCAGAAAACTACAAGTGATAAGTGAATAATGTTGGAGATTATCCTCCAGTTGGTATGGAAGAAAGCGACATAAGGAAGCGATCTGTCCTGTGGCTCAGTCTGCAATACATTAGAGGTGCTTTAATGGAAAACACGTTTTGTTTATTGGATTAAATCCAAAGTGGCAGAAACAAGAAAATGACCCGCACCTTTATCTCATCCTCCCCGCGGCCAGGAAACCACCACGATGATTGGCATTCGGCAGCTACGGGAGATGGACGCTCAGTCAACGGTTGCAGCACAAACCCCAGCCAGTCCCGGGCTGGTGGAGCACTTGGGCTAACCTGTGCAACAGCAGCAACAGAAGGTTTACTGATCCGGTGGGGAGTTGGGGCATTCCCCTGGGATCAGACCCCAGTGCTGGATGAATTCAAGCTAACTGGTCTGTCTCCTGGAGGTACCGCATGCTCTACTCCTGGCGAAGCAGCCTCCCGGCGGTGGGGAGGACGAGGCGAGGGTGAGAGTCGTTTTCTCGTTTGTGCCACTTTGGATTTAATCCAATAAACAAACTATCAAACTGCACACCAACCATGGATGTATTATTGACAAGACTTTCGGGCAGACTAGCGCTACAGTGACTCACTATCGCCTCTCGAGGAACAAGTGGTATTACGTATATTATCGTGTACCGGCTGGACCTTGCTGGTTGGCAGTAGATATCTCTGCAGCACAATACATTGACGTGTTTGGCATAACGTCGAAACTGTTACTTCTTCACACTCTTTTGATAATGTTAGTGTAGGAGTTTCGTCATTGGCCGTTGCTCTTTCAAAATGAAATGGAAGGGAACAGTCCTTTGGGCAAATAAGCTGCGTCCGGCTCACAAAACTTGGACCAAGCTGTCAAACTAGGCGATTTAGTTCTAAAATTAAACAAGATTCAGCAGTGGCATAGCCTATTTCTCGCTTAAAATGTTTTCAGAACTAGATTTTGGTGGATTGTTTAGACAGAATAACAGAAAGTTTACTGGCAGGCTACCATGTTGTTTCCTGTTTGAAATGGCCAGCAGAAAATGCATTCCACGATAGGCTACGTCACCGCTTGAAGGGCCAGTTGTGTGTAGCAACGCGTCCCCTAGCGTTCTCGCCGGACCTGATGGACATGTACTGCTGGATTTAACAATATAGACATGACCACTGACTATTTGTATAACAATTTAGCCACAAATTCACAGACTGACCGTACATGGTCCAGACATATATTCGGTTTTGATCAAGTCCTGTTTCAATGTTTTAAACTAAAATTGAGGCCAGATCGTACACGTTGCAGCTTTAATGTAGCTGTGTGTGTGTGTGTGTGTGTGTGTGTGTGTGTGTGTGTGCTGGCATGTGTCAGTTTTGCTGATATTATGTATGAAAGACGGTGCTGAAAAAAAGAAAACCCACTGTGACTTTCACTCCCCCGCCCTGCTCTTCTTCAATCGTAATGATTATAAAGACAAAGACCACCAAAGAGAACAGCATGTCAAATACAGTCTCGTCAAATATTCTGAAGCGTGCAGTTCACTTATAGTTGTGGTAAACAATCCCTTTATAGACATATCTAAATATACCCTCTTCCTCCTGCAGCGTAAAGCATATGTAGAGCATATTTAGGTCATACCAACAAGGGGCCCCTGTTGTTACCAACATATCAAGAGGGCCTCTTTGTACATGGAAGTATGAAAGTAGTGGAAGCGTGAGGATACCAAGACACACATGCAGTATAGTGTCACTCTTCCCACACTCAGTCAAGCCTTTTCAGGTTTGATGGATGTTGTAGGGGGCAAAAGATTTTCTTTTTTGGGTGGGTGTTGTTTGACAGGTTTTCCCCTGATAACCCCAAAGACCCTTATCCTTCCAGCGCATGAACACCAGACACACACACACACACACACACACACACACACACACACACTTCTAATCCCCCTTCGCACTGTACCAATTCCCAGGCGCCCTGCCCGGTTCCACCCTGGGAACAGGAACAATGACTCCCGGCTGACATCAACAACTGGGAAACCTGCTGCACACATCCGGTTTATTATTGGCTGAGTGACGTTTGCAAGCAGCACAATGTTAGCGTCAGCGTTTTTTTTTTTTTCCTGTTTAGCAACAATATGAAAGTCAAAGGCAGCTAGTGTCAGAGTCAGGATGGGTGGGTACTTCCTCTATTCCCCTGTGCAGGAAACTGCTGATACACAAAGACAGCTGCAGGACGGAGGGAGATAAATTCAAGGGCTGGAAGGTGTTTTGTTGTTTAGTAATTCACAGTTAGGAAACACTAAAATGAAATGATGTTTTTTTCCATACAGTACATTCAGCTTGCTATAAATTTGATGTGGCATATACACATTTTAATAGTTTTCAGTCATCTCTTATATGCTGTGTATTCTCTCGGTTGACACAGAGATATCATTGTCCGTTGGTTAATCTGTTCATTCTTCAGCACTTACCCTAAAAGTCAAAGGTCAATGGTTGCTGACAAAGAGGGAGTAAGAGTCTGAAAAGGCAAGACAGAGATAGATGGAGAAAGAAAGACAGACTGACAGATTGGAAATGGATAAGACTCCAAAGTGAAACAGAAAAACAGACGTTGCCATGTCATCCAGCACTCCATAGTGCAGGTGCTGTAAGCATTTCTGTCTGTTTTAGTGTCTGCTGTATTTCCCTCGACCCCAGATTTCATGCTGATCCACAGCTGACAAAACGTCCTCATGTGCTTTCCATATTGCTATTCTGCTTTCAGCGAAACCAAGAAACCTGCATCATGAGTTCACTGGTTTGGATCTGTTATGTACTGCAGCCTGCAGCCGGTCTCCCTTTCACTTCTGCCTGTCTTCACTCGGTTTTCTGAGGAAGTAATGTGATGAGGCAGAACGACACTCTGCGTTTGCCAGTTGGGCTTTTTCTGTCAATCCCATTCACTCTGTTTTTTCAGGGTTTTCATGTTCTCTGGAAAATCTAGCAATCTGTTTTTTATAATCCAACCCTGCTGAAAATAAATTATTTACTTTACCAAATTGACCTACAGTATAAATCCCAAACACTGACATTATGAGCAGTAACTGTGTATCTGTGTTTTTTTTTTAAACTGGGTCATAATACTTTGCATAGATTCGGGAAACTCCAGCAAGCATTCAGCATCGGCCTCCTGAAACTTTCCAAACGAACCTAAATTTTGACATCAAAAGCTTCTCTCCTCCTCCATGGCCTGTAGGTTTGAGTCTTTCCCTAGGGCTGCTGCTTGTGCTTTGTGTCTCCTTCCTGCTAGGCGGAGATCGTATTAGTGCATCTGGGTTCATCTGGCAAATGGGTGCATCTGGCCAGTCCATCCAGGAAGCATTCACATATCAGCTGTCCCCATTTCTTCCCTCTCTCGCTCCATTGTTGGCTCTCCCTTTCGCACTTGCTTTCTCTTGTTTGGTTTGATTTAGTTACACTAGTCTTTATCTTATACCATACAAGACTACACTTTCACACATCCACTAACTAACACTACTGACCTACTGACTGTTTCATACATATACAGTAGTTAATGTATATTGTTGTAATTTATATGACTTTATCTGACCTTCCCAGTACAGCCGTGTGCGGTTTCCCTTCCTTTGTCATGGCCTGAGAACCAGGTCGTGACAATCTGCAGCATTAACAAACATTACTTATATATTGTTTCATACGTATGTAGCATGACTCCACTTCAACAGAGATAAACAGTTAGTACATAACTGGGTGTTTTTTGCTGTTGCTTACTGTATGGACAGACGACTGTTAGGTCCATCTTAAGCTGCATTCACGTGGAATCAGGCAGACGGTGGTAAACCGGATATCATATTAGTGGATGAGAGCAGGACAGTTAAAATTAGGCAAGGCTGTCAGAAAATACTGGCAACGATAGACGACATTGCCATCCAAAGTTAAAATAGTTTAACTTTTTTCCATCATCCGTGACAGAATTTACAACCGGGTATTAAGTAGCTCCCTCACACAAGGAGAAAAGTTTTTAAAGTATGCAATAGAATATTAAGAAAAAGATGCATTTTATAGCTACATGCATTACTAGAATAATTACAGAAAATGAAATAATAATTATGTGCAAACAATACGACATCACCATAGCAACATATAGTCATGCCTTTTTCATCTTCATTCCATCTGACTGTTTGTTTGTTTTTCCCGTGCCGTGTTGTCCGCCTGCCGTCTGCTGTATGTCTGATTCCATGTGAATGCAGCATTACCTCTGTCTTTTATGTTTGTTCATTTCTGGAATGGTGCAGTTCTTCTTCTTTCCTCTTCTAGTTGATTTGGTTCCAAATCTTCAGTAACTGCTGCAATAGCAAATCCATTGGGCGACTCTCAGTGTTTGCTTTCGTCTGGACTCTTAAGTGTTTTAAGTGATTTGGAGAGCTTTAGGAGGATTTTGCTGCTTTCCCCAATATGCACCACCAGGGTTGTGTTTCCTTAATCTCTACAATGGAGGTGGAGAGTGCAATGTTTGCATGATGACACGTTAGTATGTCTGCATTAAGGGGTCACGCCGTACCTGCAGTGGCTATGTGCATATAGGCTCCAAAGCTACGTCGTAGGCTACACCGTAATTGACCGGGCCATCGAGATACAGCTTGGGGATTGGCTGATTGTGTTTTCTGCTAAGTTTCTCACGCCAGTAGAGATTGTTGATAGTGAAGACAAGTTAAGGAAGTTGAAGAAATAAAGACTCCGTAGTCTTTATTAGTCTCTCCTTTACAGTAACACCCATTTAGCAAAGGCATCTCCACCACAAACCCCAAAAAATCCTATCGCCTCTGGTCTTCTGTTTTGGGAAAACTCGAAACCTCGGATACAATAAAATGTATAATTGAAGTCATGAAAAACAATAAAAGTCTCTAGACAATGTTAAAAGTTTTCACTCTCGTGAGCAGATGTAAGCGTTTACAGGTCTTTTATTACAGAGCGTTGACAGGATAAGAATTGGAATAGGGGAAAAGAGTTTCAACTTACAACTTGTCATAAACTGCCATATGATTTTGGTTTTGACTCTGGTCCTATATCAGTCATTGCACGTCAAACTGAGCCTATCAACACAGAATCCTGTCAAACTCAATCATCTCCTCAGAAGAGATGAAAGGACAATTTATTGGAATATATTCTAACTTAATGTTGGTGGAAACCACCCAAATAGTACAATATTTTCAGACCCGAAGCCATTACGTATGTGCGTAAAATTATATTACAAAGTGAAATTAAGTAATTATATATATATAATATATAATATTGGAATTTCCTTTTAAGCAGCTTGTGTGTGGGAAACACTGTTTTATTTTAATTTTTTTGACCTATGTATGCCCCCTCTGTAGGAAGGTCAGAGCATGGGCTCGGTTATCAAAGACGCGACACATCGGCTGGTGGACGACAGATGTCTTGCTCGAGGACATTTTCAGCAGATTCTTGCACACAAAGATGCGTTCAAGTCGTCCGTCCTCCAGTTGAAAGGTCGCCATAGTGCGTGTAAATGTGTGTGTGTGTGGCCACCCCTGAGGAATGTTGAGTATTTGTCCGCCGTAAGTGCTGTTTGTGTACTGAGGCTTCTGGTGTGTTTGCGGTGTGTTTGTGTACGCATGCAAATCTCCGGGTCATTTATGCAACTGTGGGGCTCACCGTCCGCCTCATGTGTCCCATTACTGGCTGGCAGACGGCGTAATTGGGGACACAAAGCTGCCAGTTATCTTATCGGTCAGATAAGTATACGTGGTACATGTGCTGCAAAGACCTTTCACAGTGACTGATTCTTTTATACTACAAACAATTAGGTTAGAGGAAGGACCGACCCATTTTGACCGACTGACCATGCTTCCATATGATTAAGACCACTTGTGTTTTGTATTTTTTGCAGTATATGTTTTAATTTCATTTGGACATAGTATACTTGGGCAAACTAATAGACTTATGGCATGTGAAATGTATTTCTCCCCATCAGCTAAATTGTATGACATCATAAAAGTTTGATTTATGTAAACTGAAATGACCACTAACAGTTAAATTGTCCATTTGTACATGGTAAAGTTTATCAGCCTATTTTATCTGTAGTTTGGGATTTATCCCATAATTATCATTACTGTCAATGTGTACTTTATTTTTTATTTAATTTTCATCTTATTTTCTTCTTTTTTTCAAATTTAATTTAACTTTGTTTGTTTTTTGTGTTTATCCTTTTTGCATCGGCAAAGAGTGAGCGTTGGGTGGGAGGGGGCTTTGGGGGAAAAATACCAAAATATGGACGGACATTCATTTACATTTGTGCTCTATTTGTATATTTCTGTTCGCCTGTTGTTACTCCCAATAAATTATTACGGAAGTTGCAAAAGGTTAAAGGAAGGAAAGGAAAGGAGCGGAGGAAGTCAAGTCAAGTCAAGTCAAGTCAATTTCATTTGTATAGCCCTCTGTCCTTTACAGTACGACCCTCTCATCGGATAAGGAAAAACTCCCCCCAAAAAAAGCCTGTTAACAGGGGGAAAAAATGGAAGAAACCTCAGGAAGAGCAACAGAGGAGGGATCCCCCTTCCAGGATGGACGGACGTGCAGTAGATGCCGTGTGTACAGAGTAACAACATAAAGAAAATACAACATAGACAATCCATATAACAAATATATATAAACTATATATATAATGTGAACATATATGAGAAGATAGATCCAGGAGGATGTCAAGCAGCTTCCCGGCATCGCTAAACAGATAGAGGTTGAGCAACACGACTTCCTCTCCACCATGGAACCTAGAGAGAGTTCATGGTGGAGGTAATGTAAACATATGTTTCCAATCCCAATAAGCTCCTTTGGACTGAGTTAAGCTGATAGACCACCAGGCAAGAACAACATATTTGCACAAACAGATTTTGATCACCGGGGGGGTTTCAGGCTCTGAGCTTGTGAAATGTGAAGCTTTTGGTCATGTCAATTCTCAAAGCAACCTGATGGGATTTTTAGGTCGACAACGCCAGTAAAAAAGAAACTGTTTCGAAATCTTTAACCTTGGCTGCCAGTATTCAACATCCCGTCAGAATTTATGTTCCGGCTTCTCAATATGGACGCTGTGCTGGGGTTCTGGCTGTGCTCGCAAACCCAGCTGGACATCTGCTTCATATTTCTCTTTCCTCCGCTGGAGGACTCCGAAAAACAGCGTGTACCATCATCACCATCATCAGGGACGGATGAGGAGGAGCAGCAGGCTTAAAATGTGTCCTTCGTCATATTTCAAATGCCTACTTCACACAAGGCTTTTCTGTGGTCCTCATGAGCCAAAGAATGTTTGTAGTGCGACATTAATTACACACATTAATGTGTCAACTGTAAGAGATGATCTTGTTAAACAATATGTGAGCATGTCATCAGCAGAACTAACTTCAAAAAGGTGCGGCTTTTCTGAAACAACAAAAGAAAAATGTCATCAAACTGTCAGACTCAGTGTCTCCACTGTCGAATACTCAACTTCAGCTCACTTCATTTCCTCATGTTGTACAAACATGCATCTGAACGCTATAAAACCTGGAGACCGTGAAAAGTTTACTCCAAATGGAATTAGAAATTAAACGTAAAAAAACAATATCTGGAAATGTCAAAAGTGAGCGCCAAGTCAACAGTATCATCATGCGTTTTTATAGTACGTTACTGGTTACAAGCTCTGTGAAAAACATAGCGACAGCTATTGTCTTGTTATGGCAGCAACTGTTTCGGTCTACTACATATTAATCACTAATAATACAGAATTTTACACAAATAAGTGCTGCAGAAGTGACTGATTGAGTATGACCGTATCCTCTGTTTCAGTGTTGACTGTTAATGTTGACTACATAGATAATGGCAGTGGGATGAGAGGTGATGTTGTCAGTTAATTAGAGGAAATTAGCGCTATATCAATGGCCTGTATTGATGAAGATTTGGAGGTCAGCAAGGGGCACATGACAACATCATGATTTGGGCCCTGTTCAGTCAACTCAACTCAGGAGGGGAGGCTTCCTGTACACTCGGTGGGGATAACAAGCGGGCCATTGTGTGAGTCTGAGTGCATGATTATGTGTGTGTGTGTGTGTGTGTGTGTGTGTCTTTGTGATAGTGGAAGTGGAGGGCTGAGGACAACTCTGATGAGGAGACTGTGACCAGGTGTCATATGATGGGGGCAAGCGAACACAATGGCCACTTGAAGGAGAAAGTAAATAACATTAAGCCCTGTTGGTATCTTCCGCCCCGACCTTTCACCAACACACAGTCACACATGCCTACAGGAGCTTTCTGAAGCTTCTAGTGACCATCCGCTTCATGCCTGCAGGGTTTACGTTTCCTTAAATCCCACCGGTCATGTAGGACTCCACCCTGAGGATTACCCATATATCTATCATTGAAATATTTTAAAGACATCTCCAGGGTTTTATAACCCTAGCATGGTTCATTGAACCTGATGGACTCAGGGAGGGGGGCAACCACCCCCCGTGTGTCTTGCTCGAGGACTTGCCCGTGAAAAAAATACTGCAAAAGTGCCCTCTCGGATGCCCCTATGGAAGATAAATCTTGATGAAGTGCCCTCTAGGGTGTACTTCTAGTGGATAAAACATGATTAAGTGCCCTCTAAGGTGCCATTCCAGTAGAGAAATACGTGATGCAGTGCCCTCGAGGGTGCCCTTCCAACCTGCAGCATGCTCCTCCGGGAGGTCACGTTGGACCAGGAAAATGAAGCGCAACCAGGGAAACATCTAAAAATCATTTTAATATGCAGCAGATTTTTTTTTCCATCCACATGGTTAGAACAGTCTTTGAGGATTCTGGGAACAGCAGTAGGTGATCTCATCACTCGTCATATTTTTCTGCTTTGACGCCAGGGGCGGAAGGTTTGCGCGTGATTAACGCTGAAACACATGGGCACAACAGGGTAATTGTTTTGGATTCTTAGTCCTGTGATTTGAATTCTTGTGGTAAGAATTATGGTAAAAAAATCAGAAGCAATAACTGGGTCAAGAGTTTGTATTGACTATTGCACCGACCAGTTTAAAGACTTCAACAGTCATCTTATCTGAGGTTCATTGTAAGATGAGTAGGCTACAGCAATATTAACTCAAATTGTTTATTCAACTAAAATTGTTTCTAGTTCACAATGATTTTGTGAATGTTTGTTATTTAAACTGATGTTTTCTTTCAGTACTGACGTACTGTTCAGTTTTTGCCAATTTTTGTTTGGTCTACTTCTATAATCATTTTTTTCTTCTATTTGTCCTTCTTTCTGTGGAAATATGTGAATGATGTTTCTGTTTTTCATGTCATTTCAGTTCACCACACTGTTGAGTCTTGTTTTGCGGTGATTCTTTCGTGAAAAAGGACCCCACATGTAAAGCCCCACATGTAAAACAAACACAAATAGTTTCGGTTTTATACCAGACTCCATAAATCCTGTCAGCAGTAAACACAGCAGGGACAGACATTTTACAGTGTTTATAGTTCGTACCAGTGCCTGCAAACAGTACGACTATGTTGTATTATGGATGTTCCTAACCTTGACCATCCTTGATTTGTTTAGTCTTAATGTGTAGTAATGATATTATTCTGTGTGGTTTCTTCCATGTAGAGTTACTTGCTTTAAACTGTTCAACAACGAATGAACAAATTATGTTGAATTAAATTGAATTCAAGGGAACATTAGTTACTTCATAGTCGTGTGTCTTTGATGATAGCCATCTTCAGTTTACAGCTTTGCACTGTAGTTAACCTCTGCCACCCACTAACGTCAATACAAAACATTGTGTGGTTATCTCTCTATCAGACTTTTGTTTCAAAAAGCTGTAAGCAATACCAACTTCAGACATGAGGTAAAGGGGATGCCATTATGCAACTATCTGTTTTTTACCATGGCAAGGTGACTCAGATGGAAACAGACAGTCTGACTTTTCTTGCATAATTAAATTGCTGGTAAACTCAAGAGTCGCTGTTTGGCAAAAAAACTAAACTAAACTAAAAATGGAGAAATTCAAACATATGTTGCCAAATTAGACTAAAAACACATTCAATACAGTTCAATTATAGCCAAATAAAAAAATATGTCCTTTTAAAATTTAAAAGATCCTATAGTGCATATGTTTCGGAAACTGACAAAAAGCAGCAAAATGCTATCTGATCACTCAAAAATATAACTGAATACATCAGTTTAACAACACTATTTGTGTAGTTAAATAATCAAAATGGACTGCAAAAAGAAATACTGTAGAATTATACATTTCCTTTAACCTCCAATCAGTAAAGAGAACATTGCTGAGATGAATTTACACTTTAAAGGATCACTTTGGTATTTTTCAACCTGTACCTTATTTTCCCATATTTTTGTATCTAAGTGACTAATGAGGACAACACTTTCAGAAATCGGTCCAGTATTGAAGGAGAGCGCTGCAGCCACTATACGAGCTGTAATGTAATCATTTGGGGCAACCTGGTACCGTCCGTTTAAGTCCACTAAAAGTGTTTGTTTTTCCCACTGACAGGCTCAGATTGTTATTATAAGTGACAACATTATGAGAAGAACCCTACAGAGAAATTAAACATTTATCTTACCTTTCCATTGTCATTGTGTCATGTGACTTGTTGCCAGAAGATAATGGTGGAAACATGAGTGAGAGTGGAGAGAGGAGTGCCACGGGACACCGGTGTTGTCAGTCTTTGTTGTGTTGGAGTACAGACAACGTAGCTTAGTGTTATCTAAAAGATTTTCAATGTCATGGTTGAATATTTAGATGATTTCTACAATGTGGATGTGACGCAACATTTCACAACGAGGCTTCTCCGAGCGAGACACACGATAACAAACAGAAAACAGCGAAAGGTAAGAAAAACTCTTTATTTCTCTGTAGAGTCCTTTCCATAATGTTGTCAGAAACATATATTAACAATCAGAGCCTGTCCGTGGCAAAAACAAGCACTTTTAGGGGATGTAAACTGACGGTACCAGATTGCCCCATAGGATTACATTACAGCTTGTTTAGCGACTGGTGGCTGCAGAGTTCTCCCTCAATACTGGACCAATTTCAGAAATTGTTGTCCCCATTAGTCACTTAGACACAATAACATGGGGAGATAGTGTCCGGGTTGAAAAATACTCAAGTTACCCTTTGGAAACAGAATCGCAAAGTTCTGGTTTGGATCGTACAGTTTGATAAACTTATTTTACCAACTGATTGGAAATCAACAAAAGAAGCTTTGTATTACAGTTCAATTATTTAAGTAAGTATTTTTGACTTGTCTGATAACCTGCATTTTGTTGGTTTTGGGGCTCCATATTGTCGCCCTCCAGTGATAACCATATATCTTTTTTTTTTGCGATTGTGAAATTTTCAGGTAAACTGGACTAAATGCTTCTTTATGGGTTAAAAATAATCCACCTATGCTTTTGGCTACTAAAAGCCTGTAAAGACCCATTAATCTGTTTAACAAATGCATGGCCATAATGCTTAAAACAAGGCTGTTTTTCCCATTTCATAAAAGCTTTCAGGAATTTCAGAAATATGGTTTCATTGGACAACGATGAATCCGCAGATAATTCATAAAAATGACTTGTTGAAATATCATCTGAATGAAGACAAATTGTTTTTCCAGTGTTTATAATTTTTTGCTGGGTTTGATTTTCCACCATGTGGCAGGAGGTTTCCAAGCCAAACCTCAGCTTTACTCCCTCAGGAGCCAATATTTGTTTACAGTGGTCGATTTGGTCTGGAAAAACCATGACAGCCTGCTTAGACACTGTGCGTATATACAGCTCCTAACCAATGCATTATGGGACAAGGAGAGCCTTCAAACAACCCAATACTATTCATTGTAGACAGTGAAGAATGTGGAAGAGACAGAAAACCTGACTGTGAGTCTGATATTACCAGAATGACCCAGTTTCACTGCACCTCACTGGGCTTGTTACAGTGTGTTAGTGAATTCTGTACCCTGCTTTAATTTCCGTGCTCACTGCTTCAGTAAACCTTAATCCTCTTTTATTCACTTCATTGATTTACAAAGAAGTTTTCTGCCTCTGTTATCAGAGAAAGACTCAAACTGAGAGCCACAAAGCGATGTTTCTTTTGACCCTGAACAAAGAGCTTTCTGTATTAATCATCGTTTCCAAGCTCAAGTTTTTGCCAAACATCGATTCACAGTTTTGGCAATAAAATGAAGTGAAACATGGTGAAAGAAGCAGAATTCTTTCTTAATAAGGATTTCCTGGTCCGTGTGTTTGAATTCACTCAGGCTTGGTATAGAGCTGCTACATTCAGCTCTCCAGAGGAATCTTGTTCATTTCGTTTAGAGAAGAAAAAGCCTTCGTAAATTGTGCCTCTGGCAAGATGGCCGAGAAGAGGAATGACAACTCTGGCCAACTGTGGCTGCCGTTATGAACAACATAGGCGCAGTTTGAACTTTAAGGTTGGGGGATCACAAAAGAAATCTAGAGGGAATATAGTGAGGTCTATTGTATTAGGATGAGTGTCGCCTACATATTACACCCTCCAAACAGAAGGCGACGCAAGCAAGCATCAGTGACAAAATCAGTTTGATGAAGTTCGACGAAGCGCTGTGCAGCGACGTTTTGAGCTGAACTTTTGTCAGACGCCCTGTTTCTATTTATTCCTGTTGCTCACTTTGAAAGCGCCGCAACGGATGAGAAACGGCTGATTGGTGAAGTTGCAATGAGGAGTTATATGATACGATACCTCCTCCTCCTCATTCCACTACAAACACCCAAATAACGTGGCGGCTGGCTGGAGTGAGATCAGCAGGAGCCTGAAAGTTTACTGAGGCTACTGTTGGCTGTATTGTATGGCATTTTCAGTAAATATTGCAGTACAACACCTGTGTTTTCTGTTTTAAAAACACAAACGTCAAAAGAGAGCAAGTTCTACTCACCCATTTTTTAAGTGGCTACGTCTCTAGTCTGATCTTGACCGCACAGCTGGTAGGTACGTGATTTGTTTACATGGCGTAACAGAGATGCATATTTAACAGAGAGTGTCCAATGTTCTTATAAGAACATTAAAAGGCCACAAACCTATCTTCTCTTCTTGTTGGTTTCTTATTCTGTCAGGAAAAACTGGCATGCCCATTTTCAAACTATCAAACCTCTGACCTCAAGATATGTGAATGAAAATAGGTTTTATGGGTACCCACGAGTCTCCCCTTTACAGACATGCTCACTTTATGATAGGATAATCACTGTAAAAGCTGAAACTCTTGTGGATCCAATGAGCCAAATTATATTTATGTTTGATGATGTTAGTCCCCATAGCAGACATTTCATTGTGGTGAGACCATTTTTTGAATCGTGACCTCACTGTATAAAATGATCCGTAGTGGCTCTAGGATAATCACAGCCTTCAAATAAATAATTGAAATCAATTTAAATTAATTCGGCTCTCTGGGTGCCTTGGGTGTCTTGGGACGGCTTGCGGGTCCACTGTGTGCCACAGTCTTGGGACAACAATGTGGGTCCACTAGGTGCCACAGTCTTGGGACGGCTTGCGGGTCCACTGGGTGCCACAGTCTTGGGACAGCTTGCAGGTCCACTGGGTGCCGCAGTCTTGGGCGGCTTGCAGGTCCACTGGGTTTCACAGTCTTGGGCAGCTTGCAGGTCCACTGGGTTTCACAGTCTTGGGCGGCTTGCAGGTCCACTGGGTGCCGCAGTCTTGGGCGGCTTGCAGGTCCACTGGGTGCCGCAGTCTTGGGCGGCTTGCAGGTCCACTGGGTTTCACAGTCTTGGGACAGCTTGCGGGTCCACTGTGTGCCACAGTCTTGGGACAGCTTGCGGGTCCACTGTGTGCCACAGTCTTGGGACAGCTTGTGGGTCCACTGGGTGCCACAGTCTTGGGATGACTTGCAGGTCCCCTGGGTGCCCTAGGCAACGTGCATAGCAACATTTTTGAAAAACATTTTTCTCCCATAATCAGAACATTGTAATTATATATGAGAGCACTATTCAAGAAAGCTGCCATCCTTATGAAAACATCCATATCTGAGTTAAAATTATGAGCCCTAACAGCTGCACCATAACCGCAGGAGTATTATCAGCTTTAATTCATTAGAAATATTGCATGAAGTTATGAGGAAACAACTGAGTATGCAGGGGGAGATTAACATCAGCTGGAGATGGCAGGATAAAGGGGTCAACGTAGGATAGAAATCATCTCTTGTGCAGAGAAAAACGTGCTGCAACAGATTTCTAGCATTGATAGTGCTGTTTTTTTTTCTTTCAGAATCCTGCTGTTTTCTATGAAACATCTGTGTTCTTGATATCATCTCTGCTAAATAATGAAATAAAACTTGATTGTTGTTTTTGTGTCTTGTGTCATGTTAATTAATTTTCTGTTCCTGGTCCAAAATGACCAACCCATAGAAAAAAAAAAGCATAATGTATGGATTGTCTCGCTGGGCAGCGCGGGGAGCAGGGGAAGAACCCAAACGCAGGATACTGACTCAGATAAGTTGAATAGAGGATTTATTGGAAGAGATGCAGGGAAAGGAGGGATAATGAGCGGTGAGGGAGCTGGCTGGGACAGAGGGAATGAGGACGGCGAGAAATGGCTGGAACAGGATGGAAGAATGAGGGAGAAAGATATGAGCAGGCCAAAGGTGATGGTTGAGTGGGTTGGAGAGCAGGCAGGCACAGGGATAAGAGATGGCAATTTGGGAAACAATCCCAAGAAACATGAGAGCAGCCTGATGATGAAGGGGGACTGATGAGACTGATGAGAAGCAGGCGTGCAGACTGGGAGAGATGATTGGCTGATTGCAGACAGGTGTAGCCACCTTATTCCTATAGCCCCCATGATGCATAATAGTAAATAATGGGCGGAACTTCCGGCGCGTCGTGTCACTGGATCGTCTTCCATGGTAACAGTATGCTAATCCTCTCTCCTAAAGTGACTGTATTAAAACTATAGTAAAACATGTGTGAACACCACCTATTACAGCTCAAACGGGATAATGTGATCATACCTCTGCCTTCTACTGGCCTCAGATAACGTAATAGCATATTTAGCTACGTTACTGACTCTGTTGCTACAGACGATGAAACGATGAACAATCTGAAAAGCTCTGAGGCAGATCAGTACTTCCACAGTAACAAGGTTTAGTTTTTTCTACACAGTTAACCGTATTAAACTATTTGTAGTCCAATGCTGCCTTTCACTCTGTGCCATAAACTGCCTTACATTTTAAACTGTACAGAAAACAGTAAAAGTAACTGGTTGTCATTAAACGGACGTTACAATGCTGCGTCCTCCCTACACATGAACATCATACCTGATGTTCTCCTGGCACTGCTGTCCTTTTAAGGACCCGACATCTCTTCTCCGTTGGTCTTTTTTAGCCCAACTAACGCACACTAACTAAATTCTGTACACTAACCATGTTCCGTGCAGATGACATTTTTGATCGCTGAATAAATACTTCCAGATCATACATAGAATGTATATGGGTGTCATCCTCAGTTCCCCCTCTTTCATTCCATTTGTTCCTGTGAGATTTCAGTCAGTTTGTGAATTACGCCCACAGCAGCTTGAGAGAGGAGATGACTAAAGCAGAGAAAATGTACATTTCAATGTGAAATGATTATTATGCTATCACAAGTTGTTAAATATATTACCCTTTGTTGAATAAATGCTTTAAAAATGCACATTTTTAACATTAATGGTGCGCACTGACTGCTTGACGCTGCAGCAGCAACTCTGTCAACACAGATGCTGTTTTCATGTAATCCTGCGTCCAATATTGATGTTGCAGCCGTGTTATTTAATAAAAGGTCAATAAAGTTAATGTTTATTATATCAATTGAATATTTTGACATTTAAAATTTTCATTTATCACTGTTGAAATCATGTTATGCGCTCTGTACAGAACACCATTAAGCTTAATGATCTTCCGTACACAGGCGGAGGCGTTATATTACTTTTCCCAACTTTTCTCAAAAACTCTTGGTCCAAAAGACATCAATCAAAGTGTAGATTGTCTAATGGATAGTCCCCCAGAGAATGAGCACACAAACATGCACGTCAGGCTCTCAACAACAGAGGAATACTGCCTGCCGCAGCACTGAAGGGCGAAAAGTGTAGGGAACACTGTACCACAGCTCCGCAATGTTATTTTAGAAAATACAAATTTAACATTAGTTAAATATCTGTTAAAAGTAAAGCAGGATTTGCTAAATTGAATACAAATTACTTTTCAAAACAAGCGCCGTTGATGGTTAGCCACTATGGTTAGGCTATGGGACTGCTACTTCCGCCACCTCACCAGAAGTTACACACATTATCATTTCTATAGTAACACCCCCGAGAATAAGATGGATATAATGAGAAGAGCCGGGAGCCAGGAGATCCAGGAGGACCACGCCCACACACAGACACAGACACAGAGCTGGAAACACAGGGGAGAGGGAAACACTAGAAACACTAGAGCCCAATCCCAATCCGGCCCCTACACCCTCCCACTCCATGGCGGAGTGAACTCCGTTTGTAGTCACACGCACAGCTCAATGAAGCAACCTTCTAACGTAACCTTTGAGTTGTTAACGTCTGTATGACAATATTAAATTTGTATTTTAGTTTGAGCAGTTTAGTTTTTTGTTTGTACCAGTGGTTGCGTGGAACTTTTTTGTTTTTTGTACGGAGCGCGTTCCATGACAAACACAAAACGGCGTTGCACGTCGTCAGTAAGGGAAGCTGTTTAGTTGGCACCGTTGCAGGCTCACTGTAGTGTTTCATAACCCACTTCCACTCACCGCTAATTGGTTTGGGATGGCACTTAACATGGCGGACCCTCCACGCGAACACGCGAACGCAGTGGAAGTGGGTATAGGGAGAGGGTGGGTTAGAATTGGGCACGGCCATGGTCATGACATGGATTAAATTGACTATAAAAAATACTCATGAAACATATTGTGCTATTTATCACAGACCATTTTGTGTCAAAGTTTAAATTAACAAGGACATTTGTTTTGAAACCATTTCAAATTTTAAGTAGTGGCACAAAGTAACATCTGTTCACGGTATGATTTTATTAGTAAAGAAGGGACATTGGTTGTCTCTTGGTCTGGATGATATTCTGCGTTGTCTTCATCATGACTTCCTCTGAATGCATCTTCACTGTTTCTTGACCTCTCTCCCCAAACCACTGTTATGATCAAAGATATGTTCCAGAGCCTCACATACAGTATATCCTTTGGTCTTTGTGCTGCCAAAGATTGAATTGTGAGCAAGGGCTCAAAAAAGCTTCCTATACCAGAAAAGCTCTATAAGTTATTGAAACAATGTCGTGATTGTTTGTGAGAATGCCTGAGGTGTGGGTGTGTGTCCTTGTATCGCTCTTCTCTATGTGTGTGTGTTTTCAATCACACGTGCACGTGGGTGTCTTGGAGAAGAAGTGTGTCCATCTGATCATGTGCCTGATCTCCATTTGATACGCTAATTTGTCATGGTCCTCGGTTTTTGTTAGAGTTTGTTTCCTGTTTTTAGTTTGAAAGTTCACTCCTCTTTGTGTCTTTGTCTGGTTTTATTTCAAGCCTTTGTTTGTTTCTCGCCTTTTTGATTGTCTGCCCTGTTCTGATCACTTTCACTTGTCCCCAATTAGTTCTGCACTTACCTCACCTCCTGCTCACCTGTTCTCACTTCCTCAATTAGTCAGTTACTATTTATACCACCTCCGTTCATCTTGGACTCTCAGTTTGCAAGGTTTTTATTAACTAAATATCTTCATTGATTCTGACCATCTGTGCACCTTCCTGCCTGTTCTGCTCCCTGCATTGTGGCACTAATTGTAGTCTCACCCATTCATTTTTAATGACTGGTCATTACCTAAAGGTGTACAAAAGTTAAATAAAACACCCAAAATTGAATGAAAGGTGCCCTGTGTGGACAACGTTATGGAACTTTATGATAATCAGATGAAATTAACAAAATTTTTGAAAGAGTAAACTTGTAAAACGATCAAATTTGACCAGAACAAAAACCTCCATTGAAAAATGCAGTAATACTGAATCCATTCAAAAAGTCGCACTCTGCTTTATGTGCTCTGAGACAAACAGCAGTTTGTTATAAATGCCAGAAGGTTTTATATAATTTAGAGAAGAGATGTAGGGATAACATTTTAAAAGCAAAACTCAGGGGCTTTTCTCTCTCTGTGTGCGTCACAGTGTGGACCATAAATACATCGCTGGCTGAAAAGACTTTCAATGGAATACACAATAACTGTCGAGGACACTGTTGCACTGCACACACGCTTCCTGTTAGAGCAACACACACAGGGCGGACCCTCGCCTGCAGGGTGAGTTAGGAGTAAAACAACAAGGGGTTGGCGTGTTTGGAGACATGTGATGTGACAAAGTGGGCAGTCTGAAGTGTTACTGTCTGTTTTTAATATGTAACGGACAGATAATTGACAGATGTCTGAGTAAAAGCTTGACTCCGGCGGCTCTTGAGGCTCCAGGCTGCTATTAACCCGTCTGTGAGCTGTTTGCCGACCTCACTTTCCTCCGACCGGAACTCAAGAACGACCACAACCCATCAGCTTGGCCTTTAACCTTTCACAATGCAAGTGAAGAATGTATAATCTGCATGTGGCCTTTGATGTTGGTTGAGGCGCCATATTAAGTGTATAGATATGCGAAGGCATGCCCACACACACACACACACACAAACGTGCGCACACAGTATGCATGCACTCATTAGAAACAGCAGTGTTTGAAAGGAATCATGTAGAAGGCAGCGTTATGTTTACTGGCCTACCTAAACTCTGGTTGCTTTATAATAAAGGACACTAAAGGGACCAGACAGAAGTTATAATGTTGGGATTCTGTTTTCTGTGCCGTCGAGCAGACAGTTCGGATTTATACTGTGTCCACATACCAACATGTTTTCAGGCCTCACCAGAGACCTCTGGTTCGCTGGTTGCCTGCTGCTTCCCTCTAACAGTCATAGATAAGGTGGGGGCGGCCAGGCTGTGTGACAAATCAAATCTGGTTGCGTCAAATATAAGGTTTGTAGTAGAGTAGATCTGCAGGCCAGCCGTGAACTGTGACAAGCATGGAGAAATGGAAAATTTTCTGCAATTTTCCTCATCTCAGCTGTTTCCTTTTGGAAGAAAATTCTTTCTATTTGTAGTGTCGACTGAAGTATCATGATAATAACTGGATACTTAAATAGTACCCTTATGAAAAAGTAGTATACTTTGTTTATTTTATGAGGTAAACTTCAGTAATGTTCAAGTATATTTCCCAAGTATACTTAATGTAGTAAGTATACTAATATGTACTAGTAATATACTTGTAAGTGTACTACTTCAATACTTCTTGGGACTAAATTGTCCCTCCTCTTAATTTATAAAAGTATACATTTAATTGTCCTTTAAATGTAAGAATAGTACATTTTGAGTACACAACTAGTTTACATCTAAGTTGTATTTTATACTGCAACTATACTATGAAGTGAACTATACTACAAGTGAACTTATACTGTAGGTATACTGTTGATTTACTAATTATATACTTGTAGCCCACTTTTTAGTTTACGAAAGTGCACTTTAAAGTATACTCTCAGTAAACTATTAGTTTAATAGTTTTTACTGCAAGTATACTTCTAATTTTTCTTTAACTTATAGTACTTAGCCAATGATTTATGTATTACATAAAGAAACTTGCTCCTTTTGCTATTTGACTTGATGTTTTGTGATGAGATAAAAAAATAGAATTTGTTTTTCTCGCACGCCTCCGCGGTGAACGGAGAATGCAAAAACGTAGAAAATATTGATGAATTAAAGAAAATTCATATCAAATTAAACGTTTACAAACTCTCACACACTTTAATAGGCTGCTCTATTAAAAAGTAAGCACAACTGCATGCAAAGTATACGCCAGTATGTAGTATAAGCCAAATATACTTAGACTTTCTGTATACTTGTCAGTATAAGCCTAGTGTACTTAAGTAACATTTTGTTAAGTATACCTATAAAAAGTAAACCGAAAGCTCTTATTTTTAGTTTAAAAGAAATATACTAAAAGCACACTTGAATAAACTTATTTTTGGTAACGGTATTCTTGTTTAAAGCTGTTCTAGTTGATAATTACAGTAACAATGGACTATGTTTACCAAGGAAACCGAGAATTATGGCCTGCGTCTGCAGATCCCCTCAACCCCATACGGAGCTTTTTAGCACCTTTCAGCCCTTTATTTTTCGTTTTATGGTGCGGAACTTTAATATTTTGGTTCACTCTCATTAGCTTTGTTTTCAGTTGCTGCTGCAGGCAGCGGTTTTCAGTGGAAAAGCTCTACAAAAACTCACTTAATCCACTTTCTCAGCACCAAACAGCAGATTGGGGGGTTTGTAGCACGTGACCTACTTCCAAGGTACATGGGGAAGGGAAAAAAAGTACGAAGAGGTCAAAACTCCAGCAACACCTGTACAAAAACTTTATTGTAGTGCGTTTTGGCTTGTGGTCTTCATCGGGGTCAACGGCAAACAGCACACAGACACAGTTAGCCGCAAACATATGGTGACAATTCCGTCAGGTGTTGATGGAGGCCAAACAGAACTGAACGGAGAATAAATACTACATTCATTGGGACGCTAGAAACGTGACTCCAAATAGATGCTAATGTTGTAATCTACGCATTAATAGAGATTAATTCAATTTTCATGAAAAATGAATCGCACATTTTTTTATCTGCTCAAAAAGTACCTTAATGGGAGAGTATTTAATTCTCTTATCAACATGGGAGTGAGCAAATATGCTTGCTTTATAAAAATGTATCTATATATTTATTATTAGAAATCAATTAACAACACACAACAGTGACAAATATTAACCAAAAACTCTCACAGGTACTGCATTTAGCATAAAAAATATGCTCAAATCATAACATGGCAAACTGCAGCCCAACAGGCAACAACAGCTGTCAGTGTGTCAGTGTGCTGACTTGACTATGACTTGCCCCAAACTGCATGTGATTATCATAAAGTGGGCATGTCTGTAAAAGGGGGACTCGTGGGTACCCATAGAACCCATTTTCATCCACATGTCTTGAGGTCAGAGGTCAAGGGACCCCTTTGAAAATGGCCATGCCAGTTTTTCCTTGCCAAAATGTAGCGTAAGTTTGGAGCGTTATTTAGCCTCCTTCCCGACATACTAGTGTGACATGGTTATTATGGGTAGTTTTATACGATGCCAGTATCTTCACTCTAGCTTTAAAACTGAGCCCACTACAACCTAAAAATCCCAACTTGCATTAATACATTCCAGAAATTAGTGGCATTAAAACAAATTTGCATTAACGCGTTATTATTGCGTTAACTTTGACAGCCCTTCTTCAAATAAACGCTAACGTTGCTCTGTGTCAGCTGGATGTGTAAAAAGGCTGCTGTGTGCTAACATGTTCACCATATCAACGTTATAAGGTGATAATATGATGTTTACAGCTTGTTGTGCTGCTTTCTTGTGGCCACAAATTCAATTCAAGTAAAGAGTAAACCACTCTTGATTTATTGCATTAAAGGGGCCAACTTCTGATTTTACACGTCAAGTCACTGGGTCATTTCTAAGACCTGATAAGTGCCTTGTGTGGTATTTGACATTGGGATTCCCATGTATAAAGGAGATCCAAATTGCCCACAGTAGAAACAGCTCTCCTGGAGAGCTCCTCTAAGCATTTCTGTACACATGTGGTGGGCATTAACACATATTGCATAGCTGAGCCCGCTCCCCCTAAAGGGAAACAAGTTTTATTCTTTACCTTTCCCACAAACTAATCAATGCTGAGGCCAAATCACTTCAGGAGCAATAAACCTGGAGAAAGGATGAAAGAAACGGTATCAGTGACTTCCTGCCATGGCAGGAGTTATAATCATTATCAATAACCTCTTTAGAAACAAATGAGTACAAATTTAGCAGGGACTTTCCTAACTTCCTATAGTAATTCCGCGTGCGGTACACAAACACTGCAACAACAGAGACCCATCTCTAAGATGGGCCCTGCTCTGCCAACCGAAACAAACATCTTTTTGTGCAGATGGAGGAGGGAGCCGATCATGTGCTTGATATTATCTGTTTATGAAGTGGTAATACAGAGGCCTTCTATGTTCTAATCAGCAGGGTCGGCCTAAGCAGTCTGCTCTCTTTGTGTTGTTTTTGTATCTCTAATTAACCGGGAAGCTACATTTTTGTCTGAATGTTGTATCTTTATAGAAGGATGAGGATATGCCCTTACCCTTTTTTATAAATGTAATATGCTTTTTTACAGCTTCAGTGAATGTGTTTATATGCTATTACGACGGTTTTATAGACTTATACATTTAGCACAAATTAAATTTGTCACAGTGCAATACAACTCCTCTTGTAGCTTGTTGTTGACTCATCTCAGAGAAACGGATAAATAACAGAAAAGCAATAGAGGAAATGGTCAGTGTTGGGTCATTTCGAGAAGGGCCACAACGATGGCTATGGATATGTGTGCTGGTGCGACACCCAGTGGACAGAGCGGGTATCTCTTCATGCAGCCAGTGTGAACTTCCCATCACAGTGAGGATTGCATGTGATCATACTGAACTGACACGCGTTAGATGATTTATTGATGCATTCATCATGCAGTAACATGAAATATAATTTGCATACAACAGACATACAGCAGCACGTTTTCAGCCATATAGAGGAATAGTTTGACATTTTAGCGAAATATTCTTTATTTGCTTTTTTTGCTCAGAGTTAGATGAGAAGATCGAGGACAGAAAATACTACAATACAAAATATAAGCTACATACTTAGCTACAACCAGCAGCTGATTGGCTTAGTTTAGCATAAAGAACCAGAAACAAAAACAAACCACAAATTGTATGTACAAACTATAGATTCGATATATAGATGATGATGCGTCTCCACTTCCTGCCACTGCACAGGAGTGAAGCCAAAATATCCCAGATACGGAAGCTGCCATCTTAAGATTTTGACGTCATTTGGAGCCAGAGTCTGATTTCAATGTCCCGCCCACACACCCGCCCGAGCCAATCACGAGCCAAGCACGGCCGCAGCTCGGTAGCTGTTTGGCTAGAAAGACACAACATCTAACCATAATATCTCTATAACTACATTTATCATCAAATTGACACATGTTCTATTACTGGAAATGATGTACAGTCTATGGTACACATGGTATACAGTGTGTTAATTTGGGAGCTTTAGAGGTGCAGGTGGATTTTGTTACCTTTGGACGGAGTCAGGCTAGCTGTTTCCCCTTGTTTACAGTCTTCATGCTACGCTAAGCATCAGCCGGCTGTAGCTTCATATTCACTGTACAGTTATAATAATAATATTAATAATAATAATAATAAATGTATTTATATAACACTTCTCAAAACAGATGTTACAAAGTGCTTCACAAGACAATAAAAGCAGATAAATAAAGTAAAAGATATGGTAACTGCTAAAACAGAACATCACAGAACATATCAATAATAATAATAGAAGTGGTAAAATGGTAGGACAAGTTGATAAAACAAATATACAGTATATAAATGTGTATAAATGTACACATGCGTCCAGAAACGGATGTATACATACATATATTTCTACCCAGTCTTCTACTTATAGGAATGCTATCCTAAAAAAATGTGTTTTCAAA
>CAKAOH010023046.1:9307-28068 GCA_916701665.1 Sebastiscus tertius
TTGGAGTTTTGATGGGTCATTTTGCTATTTTGCGTCCCCTTGAGTTTAGAGGCTCATGGTTTGGACAAAGAAGAGAAACCGAGTGTTTAAAGATCAGCCGGGTGAGTGGGAGAGTATAATCCCCCTAAACAAAACATGTCTCCGTCCCTTTGGTCCTTAACATGCCTTCAGAAGACACTTCTCTCTCTCCCTCTCTCTTGAACTCCACATCTACACACCAAAGAAGGTTTCTTCTTCCTCCTTGTGACTGACACCGAGCACTAACAACACTACGTATGTGAGGCTTTTGTTTTTGGAGAAGAGTGGGAATTTTGTGTTGCGTAATGCCGACAGCTGCGTGCGTGCAACTCCTACAGAATACTTTATGCAAATTGTTAACTGTAGTTCTCGGAAGTGTAGGTGGTTGAGCTGCGTGTTTGGATTCATGAGGCTTTTGAATGCAGATGTGACGTACTGAAGCTGCTGATGGATAATACTTTTGTCCGGTGTCCACCCTACTGTTTTATTGCTTTAAAGAAGGGGGTTGAATTGTGTATGCTTTGTCTCCTCAGGACCCCCGGTTCAACGCTGAGGTGGACCTGATCACAGGTTACAAAACCCAGAGTATCCTTTGCCTTCCCATCAAGAACCACAGAGACGAGGTAAGACAGTACACACTGGAGCCTTATCAACACTTGTGTGCATTATTTCAAAGAAAAAATGTTTTATTTTCAATATTTCACATTCACTTTGTGTACATAATACAAATCAAGACATGATATTTAGCATTCAGTTATAACCAGAGCTGTGTTTGTCTGTTTTCTCCCTCCTGTCCATCACAGGTAGTCGGAGTGGCTCAGGCTATTAATAAGAAATGTGGGGAGGACAGTGCCTTCAGTGAACAGGATGAAAAGGTTAGTAAAGGTCACTGGTTCACAGTGGTGGGTAGAGTAGCAAAAAAAGTACTCAAGTAGAAGTAAAAGTAGGCATCAAAATATCTACCGTTAATTGATTTCCAATAATAAATATATCCATACATTTGCATAAAGCAGTGTATTTGCTCACTCCCATGTTAATAAGAGTATTAAATACTTGACAAATCTCCCTTTAAGGTACATTTTGAACAATCATTTCTTCTTTTATTTAGCTTTTTTCTGTTTTTTTAACAGTCTGTCTTGTTTCCTGTAATTCCTTCCTCATCGTTCTTTGTGCGTGGTGCTCAGACGTGTTGTGTTTTCTCTCCAACAGGACTTCTCAGCCTATTTGGCCTTTTCAGGCATCGTCCTGCACAACGCTCAGCTCTACGAGACATCGCAGCTGGAAAACAGACGCAATCAGGTGGGTCAGTGTTGATGTGCGTCTCTGTAGGTGTGTGTACGGCGCATATATACACACACCTCTGGAACATGATGCGTGTTCTTCTTCTGTGTGTGAATATATGTGTGTGTGTATTTGTGCGCAGGTGCTGTTGGACCTGGCCAGTCTGATCTTTGAGGAGCAGCAGTGTCTGGAGGTTTTACTGAGGAAGATCGCAGGAACCATCCTGTCCTTCATGCAGGCCCAGGCTTGTACCGTCTTCACCGCTGACGACGACTCCATGGTCAGCACACACACACACACACACACACACACACACACACAAACACGCACATGCTCACAACATGTTCATACTTGTGTGTCTAGTGCACCAAATCCATCTTCAAAGCATAAAAAACTGATGATCTGAAACGTATTAGTGAATGAAGCCCAATGAATACATCAGAATTCCACAGGAGAATGACATGAAGCAGTTGATACCAAAGGGAACCATCATCCTGTCATCTGCTCAAAGTACCTTCAGAGCAAAAAATGGATACAAGGCTTTTTTGTTTCCCTCGAAATGAAAAGGAGTTTAATGAACTTTTAAAATGAATAGCCGCTTTCATGAGCATAATGAGTTATGTGACCTCCGACACGTCTGACAGCGAGTGGTTTCTGTTCTGCAAATCAAGAAGCAGAGGGCAGACAGAAACAGTAGCTGGCCGTGTTTTACTGTAAAGACGGTCTCTTACGCATACGGAGACTGTTAGAGTCCTCTGTGGGCATTAACATTTGTTTTGGCTGCGTCCTCCTCAGGGGCGTCTCGTGCCTGAAACACACACACACACACACACACACAGACACACTTCAGAAACCAAGCACACAAGAAAAGGAAGCCAAAGGAACTGTCATACGCCGAGGGAGACCGATAGACGAGCTCGGTTGCGGTATTCCCGCAGCTTCATAGGTGCGAGGCTTCTAAAAATCGACTTGTGCCTGCAGCTCCAATTTTACAATTTATATTGAAGCAGTATTTTGATCCAAACATTCAGACAGGAGGGCTGCTGCCTCACAGCGAGAGGGTCGCAGGTTCAAATCCGGCCCCTGGCGACCTGTCCAGAGAGTACCCTGCAGGAAACATTGAGATACCGCTGCAAATGTACATGCTTTTATCAATAAGCATTCCAAGACTTGGGTATATTGTAACAGTGTGTCTCAGGGAGCTCTCTCTAGCTTCTGCTTCTGGCCCTATGTTGGTTGTGGTCAGTGATACAGCTCCTTTTGGTTTTCAGAGCTCTCTGTTTTTCCATGCCTGGACAGGCCACATGAGCAAAACATCACATAACCCTTTTTTTGGTAGCAGCAACTTTCTCCATTTTCTGCAATTTATAATCTGTCTTTAAGTACTAGAGCGAGTGGAGCCCACATTGCAGTAATTTAAGGGAAGCTTGAGCTCATTTTTGAGCAATAGGTCAAAACTGTACAAGTGGTCTTTTTGTGTGTGTGTTTTTGGCACATCCTTTCGCCAAATATTGTAGGTGGTAGCACATAGAAACCTGATCTGGAGGATTTATACTTCTGCGGTAAAGCTTCCTTTCTCCCTTTTTATATACTAGTGAAGTGCCCGTTCAGTGCGTGTGGCCATTCGAAGCGGGCCAAATGCTGCTTGCAGCGTTCTCATGAACAGCTCATCAGGCGTTGTAACACACCCAGGTTGCAGTTACTCGGTGTCAGAAACATCGGTGAAATTCTTTCGCACACACATACGGTCATTTGGGGTCAGCGCCGTTGTTGTTGGTGGCGCAAACACTGGAGGCGGAGGTGCATGATATGCATTGTAATGGGTGGTTGGCGTGGGTAGAGCGTGACGTCATTGTGTGTAAGAGAATACACTTAGCGGAGGTATAAATTTCAAAATGGGCATGATATTAGTCGCTTCCTTTGACATAACCACCGCTGTCATAAAGTAGAGCATGGATTTAATTAGTGGAGGTATTTTGCTGACGGTAAAGTTACAAGTTAGTATTCCAAAAATGTAAAGTTGGAAGGACAGAGTGACGCTGTTCCTCTAGGCTATCCACTCGTGCTCGTTGACTCCAGGGAAGTGAAGAAAGGTTAGCGGGCTGTATCTAGGATCCAGCGGTGAACTGAGATACAGTCTGCTGGCTGCAGTCAACGTGCTCGTCTCAGTCGGCAGAACCCTTAAGCCCCGCCCCCCACTGCTGCACAGAGCGTTGTGTGCTTGTTTATTGAAAGGTTATTCATATTGAACGTGTCCAAATTGCACCAAATTCGACAAAGCACTCCATGGGGTCCCAGCAATACACCCGCCAAGCGTGAAGTTGATTGGACCAACGGTTCTCGAGATATTACAAAGGACAACCGGAAAGACAGAGATTCCTCACTTTAGATTTTAGATCATTTTCAACATAATATGACAGTTTTAAATCAACTTTTTCCTCAACTAAATGTCTAAAAGTCCCACTTTATCATAGTGAAAGTCACAAAAGAGAAACAGTCTGGTTGTCTGTCTCCTGTCTCTACTTGCTATATTTAGCCTCATGGAGCGAGTGGAGTGGAAGTGCAGGGCGGTCAAGATGACGACAGCAATTAAAGAGCTTTGCCATAGTTTTGGACCACAAACAGCAGTGCTTTAGAAGGAAGGTGGTGATTCAGATGTGATTTCGAGAGGAGAAAATGACGGTAGCTAATGCAGCAAGACTATCCACCCAGGAAATGGAGGGTTCCACAAAGCTTCGTCGGTTAGAGGTAATCACCTCTGGTTGGGCATTTAGCATCCTTGGGCAAAGTTGGTGCTTCATACCATAGCAGAACTTTTTTTGTCACTAAAGGAAAGTATTTATTCTCTCAGACCTTTCTTGGTCTGGCCGCCCATTGATGGGGCCTTGAGACAAACAGCAAAAGACCCACCGCTCGGTCAAAGTACATGCTGGAACATCCCAATAAGCCAGTCTTAACGATTGTTTCGACACGTTTATTACCTGTAACCATGAGCCTTTCAACAAAACATGATGCACGTGACAGGCCTGGTGTTCTGACGGTCAAGTTACGGTCAAGGTATGTTATTGTATGTACTGATGCTGCAAAAATATCAACTTCAATGCACATCATTGCCCACTTAGCCACTGATATGGGTGTTGGGTGGACATGCTATGTTGTTGAATGAAGTACTTTTTTTTCAACTTTATCAATCTTTTACTCGGTAAAGATCCAAACATGCAGGAAGTCTTTCTTCTCTGGCATCAGTAATATTTTCCAATAAACAGTTCAAGTCAACCACCACCACCAATTTTCAGTTTTTATAAAGCATTCCGCTGGGCTGATGCCTGACTGTACTGAATGTCAAGTTATTCTAAACACTGGTTTCATAAAGTACCAACTACACGGCCAATTCAACATTCAATATTTGTGTTTAGGTCCGGGGTTAACTGGATGGGCAATGAAATGCCACTGAAGTGGTTTGGATTAGGTTACAAAACATTGGTGTTTAACTTTCTCTGGGTTTATATTATAACTAGGTTAGACCAGCTGAGATGAAGGGTTCTGGTTTTAAACATTGCGTAACAAACTGGCATAGAGAAAATAGAAATACTGGTTGGTTTGAAGCACATTGGACAAACTGGGTTTATATACTCAGTAGGGGCCCACAGCTTATTTTCACCCCTTGGCTCCCTAGCAGGCTAATCGGGCTCTACTGTTGAGTGTGTCCTCTGTGGATCATCCAGAGTACAACTCACTATATTATACATTGTGTGTGTGTGTGTGTGTGTGTGTTTGTCCCTCTCGTGACCTCAGCGTTGCCAGACCAGCTGTCTCCCTTTCTTTTATATCCCCTCCCCTACTTCTCTCTCTCTTGTCTCTTTCCTTACTAAACATTTACTCTGAGATTAGGGACTTTTTTACTGGCCTTATCTGCCAGACGGCCCTCTGTATACAGGTGTCAGCGTTAAACGTCTGCAGTTTCTCAAGCGGGACCCATGTGTCTTTGGATTTTTAAACGTAACTTTTCCTCTAGGAAAGGAGCTTTTCCTGTAGGAAGTCTAATAAATGACAGCGCTGGTCTTTAACACTCCACCGTACCAACAATAACACGGGAGTTTTCAACATGTTGGCCTGCGTTGGCTCACTTCATTTTACTGCAGCGTGTGGCATCTGTTTAGAAACAGTCGTGTGTGTGTGTGTGTGTGTATGTGATATTTGTATTGTACTCTATGGGGCATATCTATAAGTGTGTGTACATGAAATGATAATGTGTTTTGCTTGTGCATCCATGTGTAGTACATTTCTATGTCACGTGCCATGTTAATAGCACGACTGCATGCCAATGTGCTGTGTGTTTTGTTAGTATGTGTTTGCATATGTGCATAATGCATTATGTCTGAGCGTGCTAATGTGGTGTGCGAGGGTGAATGTGTGGTGTTTTGACATGTGATAAGGTTTGACATCTGGCTCAACCACTGCATGGGAGCGTTTTGTTCTTCTCGGATGCTTTAGTGTCCCCAATAGAAACCGGAATTACAGGTACAGGTACAGGTGTCCTGAACATATTAGGGAGTGTGTTTTAAGTGTGTGTACATGTTGTACCAATCTCTCTACAGTTATTAAATGTATTGTTTTCTATTCTCTCTGTATTTCTTCCTGTCTTTCTTTCCTTTCCTCCTACCTAAACAATACATTAAACCCAAACGTGATGATTCCTATTCGGTTTTCTGATCTGAAACTTCTCTGAATAAGGTTTGGTTAAGTTTAGTTAACTGAAAGTACTTGGTTAAATTTAGGGAAAGATGCAAAGAACCTGAAGAGTAGTTCTAAGAACTCTGTGAGGCTGTAGTTTTGCATAGAGGTGCTTTGAGCTAACATCAGCATAGCAACTTGCTTAAAGTGAAATTTCAGATGTTTTAAAATCTCAAAATTCCAAATTTGTAGTAGCAAACAACTTTTACTACAAATATATCATGAGACCAACACAATATCGACCTCGGAGCACACACCTTGGAGCTGTGAATGTCTGGACCAAATTTGTACCAAATCATCTTGTAGATGATTTCACTGGATAAGTGAAAAATTTGACCTGCTGGTGGCACTTGATTGAAAAGTCTGTGAATAACAAAAGTCATTAGGATTCATCCCCTGTGGACAATGAATGGCTGTACCAAATTTCATGGCAATCAATCCAATAGTTCTCAAGATATTTCCTTTTTTTCTGCTTATCTGGGGCTGAGTCGTGGGGCAGCAGGTTTAGCAGGGAATTAGCAGACGTCCCTCTCCCCAGCAACGTTTTCCAGCTCTTCATGGGGGTACCCCGAGGAGTTCCCAGTTCAGACGAGATATATAATCACTCCAGCGTTTTCTGGGTCTACCCCGGGGTCTCTTATACTGATCAGATGCCTGAACCGCCTCAGCTGGCCCCTTCCGACGCGAAGGAGCACCGTCTCTACTCCGAGTTCTCTTCGGATGTTTGAGCTCCTCACCCTATCTCTAAGGGTGAGCCCAGCCACCCTATGGAGGAAACTCATTTCGGCCGCTTGTTTCCGCAATCTCATTCTTTCGGTCACTACCCAAAGCTCACGACCATAGGTGAGGGTTGAAACGTAGATGGACTGTGAAATCGAGAGCTTTGCCTTTCGGCTCAGCTCCTTCCTCACCACAATGGTCTGGTACAGCGCCCGCATTCTCCTATAAATGATCTTGCAATGGTCTAACAATGTCATGCTACTTCCACTTTTACTTGGAGAGGACCATGCTTATATGTATATCTGCAAGAGGTCACTTACTAGGAAAGCATTTGAACAACCAATGCGGTCGGTTTTCTACTTAGGATGGTCTCAGATTTCTTTCCTTTCGTTTTCCTTTCTCGAGTGCTTGGCTCCACTATTAAAACACGTAAATCACACAGTGTTGTGTTATGGATTGAGAAAATGGCTGGAGGTCCATGATATAACATGAGCAGACTGCATGAGATTTATCTATCCACCACTCATGCTGATAACTGCGTGTGAAAACCCCTTCAGGGACGTGACCATGGAACCATTCCTTGACATGTAAAACCTTGACTGATGCTTCCGAAGAATCTGAGAAGACGAGCCTGATTTATTTCAATATTCCTACAAGCAGGAAAAACAAAATCCATTATCCTGTGTCATCCTGTTATAAACTTTCCCGCTCGCCAGAGACCCCAATAAATGTCATAACATCGCCAGGTCCTTTTTCTGTTTAAAACAGTTTTATTACCATCACCTAGATAGATGGAGGTGAACTAATGCCATGGAGTGAAGGTGTGTGTGTGCGCGCAAGGGTAGGGGGGGCAAATTTTTCCAAAACCAAGAAGCCTTGTCCATCATTAACATCCTGTCTCCACCTCTTAAAAATGGAAAAAAAAAGGATCCTTCGCGAGGGTTTGGGAGTGCAGGTTGAGAGAAAACAAGTCCGTATAAGGTGGGGAAAGGCAAAAGGAGTGCTGGAATGTCGAAATAAACTCTCCTTCTGGCAAGGCTTGATGGGTATTAGATCAACGTCCCTTTTTTTTTCATCCCTGGAGATGTTATTTAGGCAGCGTGCTGCAGCACCACAGCTTAACCTACGGTATTTAGTTGTTGGGTTTAGCCCGTAATGGCTTAATTGGAGGAAATGAGGAAGTCGATATGGCCAGAAAACACACACAGGGTGGACCTGCAGCAAAGCACGCAAGATCTTTGTTTTGAGGTTGGAATCTAGACTAAACCAAGACCCTGTTTGTATTCATATGTTGACACCTGATCCTAATGACATTACACCGAGCACACGTCGCCCCCAGCGAGTCCTATAGCCACAAATACTCAACGTATTTTTCTTCTTTTTGCAGACCTCCTTCTCCAGTGTCTTTCACATGGAATACGAGGAGTTGGGCGAAGTCCTAGATGCCCCCAAAAGGTAAGGTGATCGCCCGTTATTTAATTAAAAAGTCCCGCAGATTGGCCTTGAGGCGTACTCACAGCTGTTTCCACCAGTTATGAGCGCTAATGTTTCCTTGAATTTGCAAACTACCCATTTCCTCATCCTCAGAGGCCCCTCCGATGATGTTTGTGTAACAAGCACTTGGATTCAGTATCATCATATAGAAGGAGAAGGAGAAAAAGAGGGGATGCAAAGCAGTAGTCAAAGTCTCTTAATTTGCCCCAATCAATCCCTTTTGAATTGAAAAGAGAAAAGACAAGCCAGAGCAGCTCAGTCCAATACTCATAAGTTTTTGCAGAGCTGATTTGCAGCCCCGTGGGATCGTCTGGAGGTAATCCGCCTTCTACACCTGCCAAATAAGCAGACATTTGATCGCCAGCTTTCGGCCTCAAAAGCTCTTGTACTCATTAGCCGAGGCTCTTTTGGCTCAATACACCTCGTCTTCAGGTTTGATTCGACAGCTCCTCAATCACAACCCGTTTCATCATGATGAAGTGGGCCCTTTTTTTTTTACTGTCTTGGAGGCGGTCCAAGACCAAGAGGGTTCGAACAATCGTCCGTCACGCGTACATACAGACACGGCGGTTATGAGGAAAACGTGCACTCTTATTGCATGTGCCAACTATATTAGTAGCATATGTGGAGTAGCAGTTCGACTACAGTGGATGGAGATGTGAGGCCAAAAACAATGGTACCTGTGTGTGTGTTTGTAAGATACACACAGGTAACATGTTGCTATCTTTGTGCAGCACTTACTACAAACTAGTTTTACATGATCACAATTTTTTAAGACGCAGTTGTTCCCCAAACTGTATTTGACATGAAACACAAGCGACTACAGTTCATAAACAGCGACGGCGGCCAGTCAGAGGACCAAAGGGTTTGAACAGTTTGCAGGCAGGATGAGTAGAGGGGGGTCAGGATGAGAAGGGAATGATTGCAGGAGGCTACAGCTGCAGAGCTTCCTGACATCAAACTGGTGCTCTCCAGCCAGGAGGAGCGAATAAGCCGTAATCTGATTTAAGATGCAATGAGATAGAAATCCCCGCCCCCTTGTCTCCAGGGTGGCCAGGCCTCCCCAGTTGTTGCTACGCAGCATCGAAAATTCAATCTCAATCTCCCGTCCAAGCAATGCAATTGGACCGTGTGTGTACGCATGTGTGTACAGTTGGGTTTGCTGTACTGTAACTCACCAATATACAGTACAGGGCCCATGTTAGTCTCTTATTAGGTTTTGGTAGGGTCAGTAGGGTCTACCATCTCATGATGGATTACATAACTATAGTAGATTTTATGAGTAATACGCCAGGTATGTGAGAACCCCTCAACCTGATTGGATGAGACCAGATCACATGTCACTTAAGTATGCATGTAGTTATGTTATGAAGTTCCCCATAATGAATAAGAAGCTTCTCCATCCTGACAAGAATAACAAAGCTGGGGGGGGATACACTGAAACTTGGAATTTTCTCAAATTAATATTCGTATATATGTCAAATATTGGGACAAAATCTCAGCTCACTGCAGCTTCAGTCCAATCCTTCCTGTGTCCGGCTGTGATTTTCTATTAATGAGGATATTTAAAGAAGCAAGTGAGGATTATTATGAGAGAACAAAACAAGATACAGGAACTTGACTCTGGTCTTGAGGAGTTGTATCATTTTTTTTCACCGACAAATAAACCGTACACACACACACACTGCTACGTTCACAGCTATAATAAGGTTGCTGATAACTTCACACTCCCCAGCACACACACGGTCTGTCGGACATTCGCTAACATTAAGCCGGGCTGACAGAGTTAAGCCAGGCAGACACACTGCTGACAGCTAAACTAAATGATGCGCTGGAGACTTTTACTGGGAAAGTGTCTGCACATGTCCACGACAATACACGCAGCTGCTACAGTAACTCTCCCGGACGGGTGAACTGGGGACGCGATTGTCTGTTTTGCTCACACGCTGCAGCTGGTGATAAATGATGAGTTTAACCTGTTTGTGCAATATAGGCTTATCGTTGCAGCTGGGCGGCTTGTCAGGCACTGAAACCACAGCAACCCTACATGAAATGCACTAATCTTTTCAGTTAAAGGTTAATGATGATAAATATGATAAATAAATGTTAAAACGTCTTCTCTCAATGTCCTCTTACTAGCATATCCTATAGCTTTCAACCTCATCTCATGGCTTACATCAGTGGATACGAGTTTGCTCAGTTGTCACAATGATGGTTCAGTTGTTGATGGTTCAATGGATGACAATTGAGCACCTAATCAAACTCCAAGAACAGAATAAAGCTACGTTATGTTTGCTCATGCTTCCTTGCCCAAAACTGGCCATAAATACTCACTAGCGAACCACATGTGTATTAATCTGCAGCTGAAAATAGTCCCCAACAAATGCATTATTTACTCCAGTAACATTTTATATAAAAAAAAACTAAGAGTCCAGCTGTTTTAATTACTGAAGCCTTTAAAAATGGAACTATACATTTATGATTCGTTTGCATCTTTAGTAGGAACCAATGGGACTTGGAGCTGAGTGTTGCCACAGACAGGGTAGGACAGATAGACCACAGAGAGACCTGTCAGATCTTGTGAGCTTCCTGTTTTGAACGGAGTGGATATTCTCCAAATTAAAGCTATTATACCTTTTATATATACTGTATATACAGATGTATATCTGTGTGTGCAAACAGAGCTCAGTATGACCAAGCAAAAGAAAGGGGAAAATGGTCAGTCGAGAAAATCCCAACACTGTCAGGGGATGACGCAAACCAGATGTCTTATCTTGTCTCGTCCTCCAATAACGTATCTGTTTTCTTTCTACCGCTTGCTCTCATGGCCGTCTCTCTTCCTCTAGTTTACATCTAATAACTGTCTTTAAATACGTCTGTGTGTGTTTGTGCTTTGCGATTTCCTCCGGAAGGGACTGCGATATGGCAAAAACCGTGCAGCTCCAACTGGGCCAAAACGCGGGACGGGAGGGGCCCTTGCAGGATGTTTTAGCTTTGACCAGGCTGGAACCACAGGATGCCTTTTTATAGTGACATTAACCCATAAAGCTGCAGATTTAGGGTGTCACAGCGTCTTGTTTCGCCGAAGCGGGAAGTTCAGTGGAGCTGAACCGATGTTGATCCGGCTTGCATGGAAATGACAAGCGGAGCATTTGAAGTTGACAAAGTAGGGCAATTTAGGAGGTTTTTTTTCTGGATCTAGAGTTTGATTGTGGCCCTGAATTGAAAGCCAACGTAGCGCTGTCATGGTTTTTTAGTGATGCCGGTATGTAGCTACTCTGTGGCCTCATTTGAGTCAATCACAGAGAGAGGGAAAGGAAATGTGGAGTTTAGTCTGTTGGGGTAATTAAACTCGAGCACAGACGCGTGTACTGTGCTGCATGTCCATTTGAAGGGTGTGTGTGTGACAGAGAGAGAGAGAGAGAGAGAGAGAGAGAGAGAGAGAGAGAGTTGAGGCCAGTCTGGATAGAACACATTGTTATTATTAGCCTGAAGCCTTAAAGTCATCCAAAGTAGTGAAGTAGAAGTAGCAGCATAGAATGAACATACTAAAGTAAAGTCAAAGTACCTACAGTAGTTGAGGAAATGTATTTCTGTTTCTCCCCTTTCTTCTCCCTAACACACACCAAGCGAAACACACGTTTTCGTTCTTTCTCTCATCCACTAAACACACTCTCATATTCCCCTCCAGCCAAAATCCACTGGCTTTCGCCTCAACCTCATGTTATGTTTACATATCCATTTTCCATCATTTATCCTGCAGTATTATAGCCGACTCTGCGGTTGAACTTGGAGCGACTAAAGACAACAAACAGGCTTATTAAGCGCTGACAGGCGTGACTGACGGCTGCAGCTCTCTCTCTAGACCTGAAGCCTGGGCGGTGTGGTGCAGGGCTGGACTCAGGTGCGGCTTCACAGCTGCAGTTCTCTCATTAACCAGCAGATGTGTATTCATTATTCAGTGCTGTTAGCCTGGAGCAAATTCGTTTTAACGCCACTAATTTAACACACTAATGCAACTTGTGATTTTTAGGTTGTAGCTGGCTCAGTTTTAAAGCTCATCATCATCATCATCATATGAAACTAGAAAAAAACCTAAGGAATCCATTGGTACCAACCACGTCATACTAGCTTGTCATGAAGGAGACTAAATAACTCATTTTCAAAGGGGTCCCTTGACCTCTGACCTCAAGATATGTGAATGAAAATGGGTTCTATGGGTACCCACGAGTCTCCCCTTTACAGACATGCCCACTTTATGATAATCACATGCAGTTTGGGGCAAGTCATAGTCAAGTCAGCACACTGACACACTTTTTTAGTACATTTTTTATGCTAAATGCAGTACCTGTGAGGGTTTCTGGACAATTTTTGTCATTGTTTTGTGTTGTTAATTGACCTCCAATCATAAATATATACATAGTTTTGCATGAAGCAGCATATCTTCCCACTACCATGTTGATAAGAGTATTAAATATTTGACAAATCTCCCTTTAAGGTACATTTTGAACAGATAAAAAAGTGCGATTAATTTGCAATTAAATGTTTTTAATGGATCGACAGCCCTATTTTTTTTGTTTTATTTATTGAAATTCTCATTACATTCCGACAGCGATCAATAAATTAAATATTCTGACAAAAATAAAAAAGGAAAGAATACAGTATCTGTGGAGGTGCATGATGCATCCCTCCAAACGACAACAACTAACAGTGTACTCCAGTAGCCTAAAGTCCAAACCCCCTCCACTGGTCCCGCAGGGTTTAAGAGTTTAATCCAGGCAGATTGGGTGTTTCATCTCATTATGCATGGTTAGTTATGAAGTTGTTATTGTTGTTGTGTGTCTCCTCAGGGGCTGTGACGTCAGTCAGATTAACTACATGTACGGCCAGTATGTTAAAAACACCATGCAGCCTCTCAACATCGCAGACGTCACCAAGGACCAACGCTTCCCTTGGACAGTCAGTTTACTTTGCTTTTCTTATATTCTTTTTCTTTTCTTTTCTTTTTCCAAAGTCAGTAATTATCCTTCTCGTCCTCTGACAGAGGGAAAACCCAGATCACACCAGCAACCAGATAAAGAGTTTGCTCTGCACTCCCATCAGGAACGGCAAGAAGGACAAAGTCATAGGTGGGATCTCTCTCTCTTTCTCTCTATCTTTCTCTCTCTCACAGACAAGACGTACTGTATGTGCAGTTAGTGCTGACACGTTCCTTTAAGTGTATTTTTATTACATGACAAGGCCGGTGTCAACCTCACATATCAGCAGAAGCCGGAGAGGAGGTGATCACTGTGAACATTACTCCCAGATTGCTTCACTACTTAAACTGTCTCTGTGGTTTTTCCTGATGTAACACCACCACTAGATGCTTTAACAACCTTAAATCATAAAGTCTGAGAACACATTAAGCCGGCATATAGCATTACCACTTTTATTATCCACCCATGAATAGTCCCGCCACTCCACCCATCACCGTGATTATCATCAGCATAATTAGCCGATAGCAGCTCCATTAGTCGGCCGTGAAGATGACTAATGACCGTGGATGTCCCTCGGTGATCAAACGGGTCCTCGGAAAGCCTCTCCTCCGACCTTTTTAAGAGTCCTGCTGACGAGCGAGATCAAAACAACTCAGTGTATTACAACGAAATACGTCCCTCCTTCATGAATACATTAGAGATGCAATATTCTGTTCTGTGTCCTTATAAGGCGCAAGTTTGTGTCCAGGTGTCAACAAAAACTGGTAATCGTATCTCACTCTTAAGTCGTGTGCCTCCATGCCGGCGACGGCTGTGGCCGTGGGCATTATGTTAGGACAAGAGAAGACAAAAGGGAGGACGCTATTGTGTGTACTGAACTTCCCATGTCAAAAATAGGACCTATATATCTGTGTTTCTGTGTAGGCGTGTGTCAGTTGGTGAACAAGATGGACGAGGCATCGGGCAGCGTGAAGGCCTTCAACAGGAACGACGAGCAGTTCCTGGAGGCGTTCGCCGTCTTCTGCGGCCTCGGCATCCAGAACACACAGATGTACGAAACGGTGGAGAGAGCCATGGCCAAGCAGGAGGTCACTCTGGAGGTCAGCCTCACACACACACACACACACACACACTGGATACTGAGACCCAGGTCATAGTTTCAAATAATGCTCGGAGCTTGAGGGGTGGAATTTATTGCATTAATGGGCGGTTGTGGGGTGAAGAGGTAGAGCGGGTCACCCACCAATCGGAAGGTTGGCGGTTTGCTCCTCTAGTCCGCATGGCAAAGTGTCCTTGAGCAACACACTTAACCCCAAATAGCTCCTGAAGGCTGAGCCAATCGGTGTGTGAATTTGCATTTAGATTAGATCTTGATGGGCAGGTTGGCACCTTGCATGGCAGCCATCAGCGTATGAATGTGTGTGTGTGAATGGGTGAATGCTGACATGTAGTGTAAAGCTCTTTGAGTGGTCGGAAGACTAGAAGTCCATTTACCATTTATCACATATTTCTTTATTCAGATAGATGGGATGTCAGAAAAATTCTCAAATTGACTTTTATTTGTCCAAATGAAAAGAGAGACCTCTGTATTACAAGTAGGTTTTGTCTTATTTTAGGCCGCTGAGTTTTCCGATCTAATAAACATCACGCCCAGTCGAGGGAATTCTTAAGCACAACATGTAACAAACTCCTTTTCTCCAGACCACAAAGACTAAATTTGCTTATTTTTAGAGATGTGCGAAACTGATTATTTATTCTTTTTATAGGGCGAAGCCATCATACATTAACTAACACAGAAAATGTACAGTATGACCTAAAAAGATCCAGCGTGATAAAAATGAAACCTGAAAACCTAATTACAGTTACTGAGCTCCCTAACTAAAAATAATTTCCAATGATTCCAAAAATACATATATACATGCATTTGCATAAAGCAAGCATATCTGTCCACTCCCATATTGATAAGAGTATTAAATACTTGACAAATCTCCCTTTAAGGTACATTTTGAACAGATTAAAAAATGTGCGATTATTCGATTGACAGTAATGTAAACACAGTTTCTCCTTAGAATTTGTTGCGTTGTATGGTTTAATGTTGACAGTAAATTACTGATCAATAATAAATATGTAACAAATACTTAATGATTATATGTAATAAATCACTATATCACTATATATTTCAGAGCTCAGTGTGTTTATGGCGTTTAGTTGTGATGGTTAAGATTAGATACAAGGGATTGAATTATGGTAGTGAGGGTCCTCATGAATATAAAAGCATTGAAAAGTACAGTGTGTGTGTGTGTGTGTGTGTGTGTGTGTGTGTGTGTGTGTGTGTGTGTGAGCATCTCTAATAGAGCTATCTGTGGGTGTGTGAGTGACAGTGATGAGACTATGTAGGAGGATTCTTCAAGCTGCTTCCTGACGCTCTCCTGCCTTCAGCCTTTTGTTCACAGCTGGCACAAAAGCACAAAGTCATTAAAACCGAGCCCACACACACACACACACACTCACACACACACACACACACACACACTCACACAATTGACTCAGTCTCGTGTACTTCTCCTCTCCAACGTTCGGTCACACATACGGTGCATGCACACCGTCCACACTTTCTGTTGTCAGTAGTGGAGCTGTCAGCTTCAGGGTTTCAGAGGTGACGTCTCCTTTCGGTTGCAGCTGACGCCCGCCTCCTCTGCTACCCAGCAGCCTCCACTTTACCCAGTTCAACCAGGCCTTACTCCAACTGGTCTGGACCGTTCTTCTTCTCTTCTCTTCTCTCTGCCACTGTGTCTCAGTTCAGCTTTATGTCGCTGATGTAACCTAAAAACTAGACAGGATTCATGAAGATGAGGATTTCCATCACTCTATAGGTAAACATAGAGAGTGGTTGAAGACTCTCCAGAGCGGTAACAGACTCAGGTTCTCAACCTTTTAGATACAAAAGGGAGAAAGAAAGAAAGAAAGTTAGAAGGAAAGAAAGAAAGGAAGAAAGAAAGAACAAATAAAAGAAAGACAGAAAGAAAGAGAGAAAGAAAGAATGAAAGAAAGAAAGAAAGAAAGAAAGAAAGAAAGAGAGAAAGAAGGAAAGAAAGACAGGAAGAAAGAAAGGAAGGAAGAAAAAAGAAAGAAAGAAAGAAAGAAAGAAAGAGAAAAAGAGAGAAAGAAAGAAAGAAAGAGAGAAAGAAAGAAAGAGAAAAAGAGAGAAAGAAAGAAAAAAGAAAGAAAGAGAAAAAGAGAGAAAGAAAGAAGGAAAGACAAAAGAAAGAAAGAAAGACAGAAGGAAAGAGAGAAAGAAAGAAAGAAAGAAAGAAAGAAGGAAAGAAAGACAGGAAGAAAGAAAGAAAGGAAGAAAAAAGAAAGAAATTAAGAAAGAAAGACAGAAAGAAAGAAAGGAAGGAAGAGAGAAAGAAAGAAAAAAAAAGAAAGGAAGAAAGAAAGAAAAGAGAAAGAAAGAAAGAGAGAAAAAGTGAAAGAAAGAAAGAAAGAAAGAAAGAAAAGAAAGAGAAGGAAAGAAGGAAAGAAAGAAAGAAAGCAAAAAGAAAGAAAAACAGAAAGAAAGAGAAAAAGAGAGAAAGAAAGAAAGAAAGAAAGAAAAGAAAGACAGAAAGAAAGAGAGAAAGAAAGAAAGAAAGAGAGAAAGTGCACACTATGAAAACATGTATAGTGATAACATAATGGAGAATCAATTGAGAAACAGTTTATGGATAATATCCAAAGCCAGTGTGACAGCGGGTCAGCAATAACAATATCAGGACCTTGAAATCGAAGCAGCTAATTGGAATGAATTATAAAACATTATAAAATAAATTGTATTATTAACACCTGTCATAACCAGACTCATAAGCCCATGACAAGGGGACAAGGGAATGTGTACAACACAATAACAGAAGACGTGATAATCAGTGTTGTCAGTGTGTCAGGCAGCAGACGGATGAGTGGTTCTGTGTTGAGCGGAAGGTGTTGTATGGGGTAAAACTAATAATGCGGCCGAAGCCAACCGAGCGAGAGCGTGGTGCCGAATAGAAGGAGAGAGAGAGACTGCAACACCCAGAGTTTAAGCACCCTTGGGAGCCTGGCCAGGTGCTCCTAGTTGCACTAATGGGCTCTGCACCCTAGGGACCTGCAAGGCAACACAGATACTTTAGACTTGTGAAAATGTGTTTCGTGAAAAGGACCTGTTGATGCCTAATTTAAGGAAAAAATACTGGGGAAAGTAGTGACAAAAAGAGGATGTAATTATTATTATTATTATATTATGATTAATAGTTATTGATCTGTGTTTCTTTTCACTCATTACTTTCTCTTTTCTTATTACTTGCTGTTACGAAAATGAAACTCCCATATCGCCACTGCCTTGTTCTCTACAGCTCTCTTGCTGTATTGACGATGAACTTAAGAGAGCATGATGGCTTCTTCATATTTTTGTCTTAAAATGACACGTTTGATCGTTTTTTTCTTTTCTTTCCTGTCAAAAGCGTGTTTATGTTGAGCTTCGCATGTCATTTTGACAGCCTCGCAGCGTCAGAGCGCTCTTGATTCTTTATTGTTCCCAAATGAGTCAGATTCATACTGTAGATCTTTTTCAGCCTATAACTTTTTATTTGGTCCAGCAACTACCGCGATGCCATGCCGCATTTAATAAGGTTCTTAGTTGCACCTGTCTTTCATAAGTCAACATACGTGCTGTCCATCCATCTGTCCATTTTCTCCCACTTATCCCAGATACTGCATACCTCATTGTTTTTTGTTTGTGTGTGTTCCAGGTCTTGTCGTATCACGCCTCCGCCGCAGAGGAAGAATCGCGGGAACTCCAGGTAACCGCGGTAAATTAACATTTTTATTAATTTCACAATATACACTTACATGCCCTACATGAACAATAGTTCCCACTCATGCATGGATTATTCAATACAAAGCCATAAACACACATAGTGACACATGCGGACACACAGGGTCAGAGGCAGCAGAGTTTGTGCAGATGAGAAGCAGTCATGTAACACAACACCATGCTGCTGAAGTAGCAAGCAAGCGCAGCTCTAAACGGCTGCTCTCCTCACAAACACATGTACTCGTAGTGGAAATCATTGGTCAATATAACACTAAATGCATTGAATTAGCATTTATTTATCTTAAATAATGGACTTGCTGAAATTAGGTGTTCAGGCACTTATTATTTAGAGCAAATAAAGATATATTGAAGCCTTCTGTCTGTGTTTCCTAATCATAGTTATAACTCGGATATGATCTGTGTTTACAAGTAGAAAATGAAAATGACGTAAGTGAAGCATTACCAGTGTTCATCTAATGAGCTCCAAGTTTTGAAAGAGAGTCAAATTTATCCAATTCCTAAAAGACAAACGGTGGCTCGGAGGTGCAAAACGCAACATTTCAGAAAACGTATTTGGCAAAGTTGACATCTCAGAAATATCAATTTCATTTCAGAAAACATGTTTTAGGTTTTTTTTTTGAAGATGAAGAAAAAGAAAGCAAAGTTACAAATTTATTTATATATATATATATATATATATATAT
>CAKAOH010023046.1:28091-43315 GCA_916701665.1 Sebastiscus tertius
AAATAAAACAATGTTTCAGAAAACGCAATTTTTCAGAAAATATGTTTCAGAAAACTTCAATAAGAAAACTTGACATTTCAGGAAAAAAAAACACATTTTAGTTTTTTCAGTTTTCTGAAATGTACTTCAGGACCTCCAAAGCTCACAACATTTTTCAGAGATAAAGAAGGCACATTTTGTGTGGCAGAATGTGGATAAAATTACACACGTCACGTCTTTCACTGATGTTTGCAAAATTTCAAAGAGAGAGCAGACGGTGTTACATTTTATCTCCGGGTTTGGAGGCCACTCGTAGGTGTGTTCTTTTCAAAGTGTTTCAAAGCCGTCCTCGCGCACAAACACTTTCCTGTGAATGGAATACAGCTGGGTAGAGGCATGGCAGCATTTGTAATATGCAGGAAACCAGACTAACAAGGTCATATGATCTTTGTGAGCTCAGTGATGTTGTGCTGTTGAGCAGACGGTCTTGTAGAGAAGTGGTTGATAACAAAGTTGTTATTTTAGATTTTTATCTCGCCATATTTCAATCAAAGCTTTTTGATTTATTCATCATCTAGTTGTCCCTCATAAGTCTCTACAAGGTTGTCTCCTCCACAGTTCAGACCTCTCTGCAGCTGTGACTCTATTGAGGCAAAAACACTGTGTCCTTAGTTTAATTCAACCATGGGTTTCTTTCTAATAACCTAGCCTTGCAAAACAGCCTCTTTTTCCCATTTAAGAGCAACTTAACATTCTGATTTACATATTAAATAAAAAAAAAAAATAGGTTCAATGGTACAAGAAAAAACTAGCGATCAGATGATTATACCGGTTGTAAACAAGCAAACAACAGTTGTAGTTTATCCAGATTAGCAATCGCTTTATTCAAAGGTAACAAAGTCTAAGACCAAACAGATAGAGCCAGAGCAACACAGCCTCCTCTCCAAGCCAGATACTGTGGATAGAGCCAGAGCAACACAACCTCCTCTCCACGCCAGATAGATAGAGCCAGAGCAACATAACCTCCTCTCCACGCCAGATAGATAGAGCCAGAGCAACACAACCTCCTCTCCACGCCAGATAGATAGAGCCAGAGCAACACAACCTCCTCTCCATGCCAGATATATAGGGCCAGAGCAACATAACCTCCTCTCCATGCCAGATATATAGGGCCAGAGCAACACAACATCCTCTCCATGCCAGATAGATAGAGCCAGAGCAACACAACCTCCTCTCCACGCCAGATAGATAGAGCCAGAGCAACACAACCTCCTCTCCATGCCAGATATATAGGGCCAGAGCAACATAACCTCCTCTCCACGCCAGATAGATAGAGCCAGAGCATCTATTTTTAGTGAATATCTATAATGACATCTCGTAGATGCATGGTAACAGACTAGATATAATAGAAGGTAATAGAAGTTAAAATGATCATCACATTATATTATCAGCCTACCAGCAGTAATTAGAGGGAACTCACTCCTCTCGAACTTCTCTCGCATGATTAGCCCTCCAGCTTTGTGCATAAATTACACTAAATATTAAATATTATATCCCTGCAGCCAGACTTGTCTTATGATTGTGTTAATTACAAAATCATCACATACTGGTTTTCAGCACTCCAGGGGCTTCAGTTCTCCAAATATGAACCAATCAGTGCAGCCCCAGCTTTTCACAGCAATAGCCTTAACAGTGACAGCAACATGAGCGCACATCTCACAAGGTGCTGTTCCGTCTTCCTCTCCTTGTGGTGATTGAAGTGGCTCAACTAACAGCCTCAACCTGATTAAGTGGCCTCCCTCAGGTGCCAGAGAGACCATGTGTCACTCGGTATCTAGGACACGGGCTCGATTTTTTTTGGGTACCTTCTACCCAAGAGACTGCCACGTACTGTACAGTATGTGTTACACATCATGGGATGAAAGCTCCTCATACTTGTGCAAGTTAGAGCTGCTACTGTAACTGCAGCAGCACTTTTTATGTCAGTTTTGTCATATAAATCGAAATAAGAATTAAATTAAGAATGTGGGAAACGATTACCACTGACAAGTCCAACTAAATAATACAGACACTTTTATATTCATGCTTGTATATCACTGAAGCCTCCTTGAATGTGTGTGTGTGTGTGTGTGTGTTTGAAGGGAGCCACAGTGCCGTCAGCCCAGTCGTTGCGTCTCCTGGACTTCAGCTTCAGTGACTTTGACCTGTCGGACACGGAAACCACGCTGGCTACTGTTCGCATGTTTGTCGACCTCAACCTGGTCCAAAACTTCCAGATGAAGTACACGGTAAGAACTGACGACCTGGGATGATGTTAAAGTAGATTATTACACGGCTGTGTTGAATATTCGATTATGATCGGTCAATCACAGCATTCTGCGGTTCTGTTCAGCATTCTGCGGTTTGTATAACAGACTGTTGCTCTGTATAACAGACCGTTGCTATGTATAACAGACTGTTGCTCTGTATAACAGACCGTTGCTATGTATAACAGACTGTTGCTATGGGTGCAGCTCTGATGTTGAAACTCTGGCGGACCGTTTTTGTGTCAAAATTTTGAGTTCTTAAGTAAGTAGCCGTGTAATAAGCAGGATAATGTACAGCTAGCGGGTCATTGTTGTGAAAAAAATCCCCTTCAGGGCGATGAGAGAAGTGCAGCATCGCCCTGTCGGGGATTCTTTCACAACAATGACCGGCTTGCTGTACATTATCCCTTACTTACACATTAAAATGCTCGAGATTGTCTATGTCCACCTGTTCATCTGACACTGACACAGCAAGATCTCTTGACAAATACTCTGCAGATTTCCAGTTCCGGTCAGTAGCCGTGCAGCGTAGCTTACCAAGGTGATTTAAAAGTGAGCCGTGATAAGCCTATATAGCTGGAAAACACACTATTATGGTTTTGCAGTACACGCCCCTGGACTCCTTTCATTCGCAACAACAAGAATAAAAGCTGAACTACATCCACACATCATAAATATAAATGAACCAAAAGGTCGTGCCTGTATTACATTACATTACAATAATATACAAAGGCTTTATTATTATTATTATTATGAAGGGGTATCACGGCAACCACAAAACCACGTTGTCCTGACATGACTTTTCTTGTTGTTGTTGTTGTTCTCAGTACATGTCATGGAAAAAAAGACAAGAGCAGCTTCCTGTTTTATTCATTGCAGTAAACAATGTGCTTCTCATTATCAGCAGCATTAGACCATTAGAACATGAGTGTGTGTGTGTGTGTGTTGGATGATGAGTGAATGCATTTAGTGAGTGAGTTGATATTTGCTGCATCCTTAACTCAGAGACCACACAGACACAACGCCGTCACACACCTAAAAACACTTTTCCCCTCCAAAAATCACTCACACATTCGGCCTCCGTTACCGCCGTCCGTCAGACCCACCGCTCTCCTCGTCCGGCGCCATGCACCGCCCGGTCCGCTGGCGGGGTTTGGCTCATGTCCTCAGCACGCTCTCCTACGTGAAGAGGTCCTTGTCTGTTTGGTGGCTGACCTCCGGAGTGCCTGCGGAAAGAGAGGCCTCATAAAGAGAGCCTTTGATTGGAGGAGATTATGGCTCTCCGGCAAGCGCCCGGCTGTCAGCTTGACGTTCACACCGGGAGCTGAAACACTGACCACCCCGGAGCATTACACAGTCTGGGGGTTAAACTATACGACATGTTATTATTTCATTACTATCCTAACATATGTAATGTTGAGAGTCATTCATTCTAATCTTAAGATCAACATGTAAATGAAACATCATTTAAGTTTAGTTGGGTGTGTTCAGGGTGAACATGTAGTGTAGCAAAGACTAACAAAGCACAGAGCATTGATTTGCTGGCAGCGTGCTGCGTCTTCAATTTCAGAAACGGCAACCATTCTGACAGTAAAATCCCTTTGCTCATCACTTTTTCTTTCTATTGCTGTTATTTTGCACACCGCTTATAATGTAGGTTTTGTAGTTTTTGTAGGAGGGAACAGGAAGTGCTAACTCATTTCCAGGTTTTAGGACTCATTCCTGTATAATAAAGCTCTTAGAACTAGATTCTGTGACAGGGGCCCTACCTGCCTTAACTCAATATTGTACTTTAGTGGTGAAAAATGACTGATGAATTAGTCAAATTACCAAAAACCAGTTGACATGCAATGAACCTTGGGGATAAATCTTCTTTTCCTGGTCTGTCTCTTTTCTTTAGAATTTATGCCACTGGGTTTTGAGCGTGAAGAAGAACTACAGGAAGAATGTGGCTTATCACAACTGGAGACACGCCTTCAACACTGCCCAGAGCATGTTCACCCTCCTCAAGTCAGGACGCTTACAGGTCGGTGTCGCCAATCACTGCTTTCGAACGAGATGATTTGTTAAAAGGCAATATGTTTTACTATTATCTTTGCTTTAAAAGGACCACTTTAAGTTTATTATCTACAAATGTAACACGATTTACTGCAACTCATTTTCAAAGCATATCAATGACTTCCTACCTTTTAACAGCTCAGAGGTTTCAGTTGGAGAACTGAACTTGCTGATAATAATAATAATAAAAAAATGCATTGCATTGAACAATTTATCGCCTTTTTGATAATGCATCCAAGAATTAATAGTTTGCTATTGAAAAGCATTGAATTCAGGTTAAAATTCAAATCTCCTACACCACTAAGAATACCCTAAGAACCCTGAACACTAGCGGTTCCTGTGACCCAAAAACAGAACATTTTGCATAAAATATTGGCATCTATCAGCAGTTGCAGTCTGGAAATATCAGTGTCGACTACGCTCCGGTGTAAAAGCTGTTGTGCCATATGCAGAAACGTCTGTGTTGTCCGTTCCAGGCTGCGTGCTGAGCGCCCACACTGCCAGCAATGTGTGGAGAGTTACAACAGCACTAAGTGTACACAGCTATGAGGCTTTTGTTTGGTTTGATTGTCATCTGTTAACCAGCTGCCATTATGTGGATGTAATGTGTGTGTGTGTGTGTGTGTGTGTGTGTGTGTTTTCACTTCCATCCTTTCCTTTCATTTCATCCACTCATTCGTCTCCTGACAGAATAACCTGAGCGATCTGGAGGTCCTGGCTCTGATGATTGCGACTCTGTGCCACGATCTGGACCACAGAGGAGTCAACAACTCCTACATACAGAGGTACAATAAGAGAGCATGAGTGATATATAAGTATATGCATGTGTGGGAGCACACTGTATCTACTCTGTGTGTTTCATACATCTTGTGTGTGTGTGTGTGTGTCCAGGAGCGACCACCCACTGGCCCAGCTCTACTGCCACTCCACCATGGAGCATCACCACTTCGACCAGTGCCTCATGATCCTCAACAGCTCTGTAGGTGCACTCACTCACAGATATATATATATAGGAAGCCTTCCAGTCAACCCATCACTCTTCACTTTGCAGTATCTCTCTACCTAAGAACGACCAAAATAGAGAAAACATTAGAAGGACCAGCTGTCTGCAGTTACAGTTACATGTGAGTGTAGAAAAAGGAAGAGCTGTCACTATCATCATGGAAATCTCTAAACCCAGCAGGAAGACAGAGGGAACAAAAGCATCAGGCAAATGTCTCATCACTCCTGGATTTCATCCTCATCACAGTGATGCAAAACGTGACATTAGTTGACCTTTCACCGCTTGCAGCTGATTCTGTATGCAGACGCTTTCAAGAGACGCCTTCATCTCCCTCTCCTCTCCTGGTGTCCCTACACGGCTCCCTGCCAGCCTTTAGAAATCATTTCAACATCTGCACAGTGTTGTTTTTCACAGATGTGCCGTGATCCTACAACAGCAACTATTAGATGTTCTGTTGTTTATGTTCCGGTTTCCAGTTAAAAGTTGGTCATGCCTTTTCTATTGCAGAAGCCAGAATCCATTGCCAATACCAAAATGTACTACAAAATATACCGATACGAGGCGTATTGATATTTTTGTATCGATCCGCCCAACCCCACACGCTGTCAACTGATTTAATAGACTATTACTCTCGTAGAAGGTAGTTCCAAAGACAACTGTTCACTCTTTAAATGGAGAAATGTCAATTCTGTTAGCACCACAAGCATACAATTGTATTGGTGGAGGCAGAAATCTCTAAACCCAGTTAGATAAAAGCAATTTTATTGCATTTTTGTGTATTTTTGTAATTTATAATCTCGTAAAGAGCCTCATAACAGTGGCTATATATAGTGGCCTTTATATAAACAACGTTATCTGTGATGTGTACAGTATGTCACATAAAACTGTAATCAGGCTGAAAGCACTTCAGCACATCTTAAACTGGGTCGCACTTCAAATCATTTCAACCTGAGGTTGCCAGTGGGTCCTGCACAGGGAAAAACGATGGTCGTGGAATAGCGGATGTTCACTGCAGGCCTTAATATTGTTGCCGGCTCGCTGCAGGATACCGGATCTCTCCGTCTTATTTATTAAGCCTCTTCTGCTCATTTTCCAGCAGCGAGTCCTACCCCAGAACACTCTGATGGCCCAATAAAATGTATTGCTCTCATCTTTATGGCCTCAAAACAAACTCTAAATACACTCCCAACTCCACAGCACCACTTAACCCCGCCGCTGCTGGACGCATTCAGACATATTCACATGCAAACACACACACACACACACACACTGTTAGAAAACCATGTCACACGCAGACTGAAAAGCATTCATGCATGTACACACTCCTTAAAAGCACTTGAAATGGAAAGGATATGGAATAACGTGTCAACTAATAAGCTTATAAACACTCAACACTGGATTTAATTGTTTGACTGTGTGTGTGCGTGTTGTCGTGGCAACCCCTCGGTGGTCTATCGCAGAACAAACTGCGGTCAACGCTATCAGTACATAGTATCTATTCCTTAGAGGGTTGCTATCTCACTCTGTGCACACACAGTCAAATTTCCATGTATGAACTCTACTGTGTGTGTGTGTGTGTGTATAAATCATTAAATAACATACAGAGCTGTTTCCTGCTGTTTCTCTATCTCCAGGGAAACCAGATCCTGAGCGGTCTCTCCCTGGACGAGTACAAGGCCACTCTGAAGATGATCGAGAGGGCTATTCTGGCCACCGACCTGGCGCTGTACATGAAGTAGGTACCAAACGTCAAGTCCAGATGGAAATCTGAGGCGGAGAGGGGTAGAGAGCGGGAAGACAGAGGACGAAAAGTATATTTGGGCAAGAGGAAGAGAGGGGAGGCTACTTAGGACTATTTTGACTGGGGGGGTGATTCTATTCAATCAGCGTTTTTTTCATCTCCAACAGCAAAGATCACACCCGTGTTGCCATTCCACCATGCTGATAACATCTTTATTACTACTTTATTATTACTTACTTTTGTAAGTGATCTTGCAGTGTCCGCAATCTTAGTTGTTCCTTTATAACAATTAGCGTAGAGCAAATTTACTTCTGCAGTCCCTTGACAGCTCACAATTAAAAACAGATTTATTACACGGCTGTGTTGAATACTCGATTCCGATTGGTCAATCACGCTGTTCTGCGGTCTGTAATTTCTCTGTAACGGACCGTTGCTATGTATAACAGACCGTTGCTATGGGCACAGCTCTTATGTCGGACTCTGGAGGACCGTTTTTGTGTCAAAATATTGATTTCTTAAGTAAGTAGCTGTGTAATAAGCAGGATAGTGTACAGTATCCCTTACATGAGGACATAATTATGATGCATAGCAGTTCATTAACAACATATGAGATGAAGAAATATACAGTATATTAGACAAATTGAGAGCAAGAGAACGTGTACGATGCCAAAACTAGTAAAAAAGCAGAGTCAGTGGTTATAGAGTTGGGGAGCTATTAGTAAAAGGTTGAATTTGGCTTTAAAGCTACTGATTGAACTGCTAAGTTGTACGATGTGGCTTTAACAGAGAATGCTGTCTGCCCAGTACAGTACAATGGAAGGTACTCTTGGAAGCACTGGTGGATTCAAAGGAAGGGGTGGCTCAGATGATTATGTTTCTCCAGTATCCTGTAATGATGATTTTTTTTTTTAGCACAAATTTGTAAAGCTGCAGTAATTCTAGGGTGCAGCAGGACAAGATGGCATATTATCATCCTAATTAGTTGTTATTGTGAACATGTTGGCAAACAGTCGCCTATTTTACACATCCATGTTTCTGTAAGTCCAATATTCACTCTCCTTTTTTAGCTCTGTTTTTGGTCTCCACCACCTCCTGAGTAAAATATCAGTCTCTTTAGCTGCTAAATGCTCCACTGTGTTCACCAGCTAGTCTCTAACTGTGTCTGTCTGCTGTTTGGAGCTGAGCAGATAGTGTACGGTGGCTTTATCAGAGCTTAAAGCAGTGGCCTGTTGCTGGAAACCAGATTGAAGGAAACAGAGTTTGCAGGCGGTAAAAAACAAAACAATTAACTAAAAGAGGCTAAAAAGCTCAAGACAGCCGCACCAGAGTTTTTTTTATTCTTTGTGGGTTTGTGACTATGACCAACCCACTTTCTCTAACATACACATTGAGTCTGTAATTATGTTATTTTGTTAACATGCAACATCCACAATTATGTATTGGTGGACTTTGGAAAAGAAAACCGTTGGTGTAATATAGCAGATGTCTACGTGCCTACCTCTTCCTTCTTTCCTACATTTTATCTTCCTTTTTTCTACATGCATCTACCTCAGTGATTGCAGCTCTTATCTAATCCCTCTGTCAGTCTAGACAGTGGGTGGTAGAGGAGATAAGTAGTTTACCTACGGTATGAGGGTAATTATCTGCCGTGTGCGTTGTCAGGAGGCGTGGCGAGTTCTTTGAGCTCACCAAGAACAGCCAGTTCGTTTGGGAGGACGAACAGCACAAAGAATTACTGAGGTGAGTACAGCACCAGTCCTCCAAAACTCAAAACATGTGCCTCTAAACTAAGTGACTTTCTGGTCAAATCTATAGCGAAAAAGTATCAATCTTCTTATCTCATTCTTGGAAAGAAAGCAAATAAGTGTATTTCCCAAAATGTGAAAATATTAATTTAAGAATATACTCCTGTTTGATTACCAGCACCATGAAGTCACTGACAATGATTAGATGTGCTCTCATGCTGTGAGGAGCTACTGTTGACTGTTATCTCTAGCCTATAGGGTGTGGAGTTATCAATGATATCAATGTGTGTCAATGTATCTCCCCCTTCAGGTCAATGCTGATGACTGCATGTGACATCTCAGCCATCACTAAGCCCTGGCCAGTGCAAAAAAGGGTAAAACATCTCATATATCCTTCTTATGTGTTATATTTGATGTGTTGGTTGAACTGCAGTCTTTGATCTTCACTAGTCTCCTCTGTCTTCCCTTACTTCTGGATTATTGTGGAAAATAATCTCTGTGGCAAACACACGTTTATGATACTTACACGTTTTGTTCAGCAAGATAATCTCCACAAATGAACACCACTTTTATGATTTTTGAAGCGTGAATTCAATCACCAGAAGTAATAGGCTAACGTCGGACTATAAATATACATTCAAAAAACCCATTGACTTCTAGACGAGGCAACAGGAAGTGCTAAAATGCAAACTCATTTCCGGGTTTTAGGACTCATTCCTGTAGCACTCTATTATGTTTCCTTTTTTCTGGGGCGACAGCGGGTCCCGTAGGGGGGGAGGGGTGGGCCGCCAAGGTTATGGTAATGGCCTTGGGGAAACCCTTAGTGTGTTCCAATCTGCGTACTTCCGCAAGTACACTTCAATGTAGTGCACTGTGTACTTACTTGAGTAGTGTGTGAATGTCAACGGGGTAGAGTCGTCTCAAATCGAATACTCTGCAGAGCACTTACCGGAAATGACGATCGCAACATTTCACCGCGGCTCGCTACCCGCCAAAATATCTGCCTGCTTTGTCGATTAAGAAAACTGTACAAACCCAATATGACTTGTGTTCGACAACAATTAGTGCAAAATAAAAGCAAATGAGTAGACATGAAACGTTAGAACTTACATTTATATGGTGCGATGTTCAGCACCGTGACCTCGGTGGTCCCTCTCCTGATGGCCATTGACCATGACCATTAAGTGTGAAAAGTGTCCAGCGTTCCACACTCAACATTTTGACCGTTTTGAGTACAACATCCGGGTACTTAGAGTGCACTGCATTTTGCCATACTTCTCAGTGTGAACGCACTTACGCACTCAAAATAGCAAGTGTAAGTACGCGTACTGGAACACACGGTATGTGCAGGTTTAAACTAAAGCAGTATTCTTCTTTCATTGGCTTCATCTCTCTATTGAATGACAGATGATAGAAAGCTGCTGATCTGATGATGTCTGATGGCTGAGAATTGCCAGCATGTTGCACTTCAGGTTCCACCCTAATCAGTGATTTCACAGCAGATGTTTTGCCCTTTGGAAAACTAATGAGGAACACCTGCTGTGACATCACTGATTGGGGCGTGGCCTGAAATGCAACATGCTTAAAAGGTTTCTTACTGTGCAGCACTTCATATCTTTGTCTCTCTTTCATATTCCATATTACCATTTCTCACTCGATTTACTTGTTAACACTCTCCCTCTCTCTGTCTTCGCTCACACACATCATCGTCCTCCTTGCTCATCTCAGAGCTGTGTCCCTGTTGCTTCATCTCCCCGCTGACCTCCGTTAGTCTGCACCTCGTTAGGAACCACACACACACACACACACTCTATGTACTTTATGTGTGTGTGTGGTTGTGTGTGTTGACAAGTGAGTGCTCATTAATAAAAACAGCTGTGTCCCTGTCCTCAGGTGACACCTTAAAAAACACATTCAGGGAAGTAAACATGCAAATATGTTCTCTCATTAAACACGCACTCTCATCTGCCAGAACTAAAGGGGAGATTATTTCCTCTTTAGCTGAACGTAGGAGTTCCCGTTTAGTTGTCAGATGTTATTTGAACCATTAGTTTAAGAATGTTTTAACTCAACCATAATCAGTCATGACACTTTCATATTCTTTTTAAATTTAGTGGATACCGTACCTTAAAATTGTTAATAGTGTGTATAAATCCTTGACGTGTTCTCTTTTTGTCATGTTCTTTGTATTTTCATCAGCTGAATGTCTATTGAATTTTCAAATCAACATGCTTTAGGTTAAAAAGTTTGATTTGAACTCATCAGTGTCTTCTCTCTGATGCAGATTGCGGAGCTGGTAGCCACGGAGTTCTTCGAACAGGGGGATAAGGAGAGACGGGAGCTAAACATCGAGCCCAGTGTAAGTGCAGTGTGTCTCTTCAGGGGTTATTCTGTGTAACAAAAACCTCTCTAAGGGGTCTTTCACACCTGTAGTTCACTTAATTTGGTTCAGCCCTGTCTTCTAAAAACTACATTCCCATACAATGAAACTGCAGGGAGGGAGGGAAACGTATTTTTGTTGCTGATTATGTATGTTTTTGACGTATCACAAATACATTTCCAATGACAGTCTGCGGAAGTACACATATTGAGGAGGTCAAGGTGGTGGATGACGGAGATGGCCGTTTGTGTCCCGTGTGAACTTATTTTAATTTACGTCCGTAACTTAATAACGTAACAAACGTAGTACTTTTAAGCCAAACCATGATGTTTTGGACTAAACCTAACCAACCAAGTAGTTTTGTTGCCCAAACAAAACAAAAATAGTTTTGTTGCGTTTTTTGTTTTGTTTCAATTTATAATGTTAACTACGTGTTAACAACGGTTTAAAACTGGGACCGTAATCCGGGAGAAAATACATTTTCCTTGAAACATAATTGAGAATGCAGTTTATTTATATGGACAATAGGATTGTTTGGTCCGGACCAAGGAAAAACATTATACATTGATGCATTTTAGTTCTGGTCCCGTTCCTGTTCACACTGACTTTTTACAAACGAACCAGAGGATAGGTAACTCACTGATTGGACAGTTTTTGGGAAATGAGATTCTGGTGACTGACAGAAGTTTATGCGGGACTTTAATGCTTTTGTGTATATTTATGTGTGGTGTGAAAGCACCCCAAGAAGTACAACACAAGCTGTGGTGTGCTTCAGGGATCCGTTATGGGTTCGTTTTTAATCTTTATTCATGTGTTTTGGCCTGGTTGCTGTATTCAAAAGACATGGCAACTCTTGTAAGCGCTACAGTATACTGATGATACTCAACTCTATGTTTTTGTGTTCCCTGATGAATCTAGGACTACTGATGCCCTAAATATTTGAATGTTAGATATATAAGTATGGATAACCTTTGAGTTTTTTCACTTATACCATGACAAAACTCAAGTGTTTGTAATTGGTTACTCAGCCAGAATTGAGACTTTTCCAATCTCCAAAGTCTTTTCTCACAAGTCATCATTACAAACAATCTTGGTATTATTTTGGATTTTAATTAAAGTCATACACACTGCCTTATATCATTCTCAAAATCAGTCTCCTGCCAATTTGTCTGTGCCTCTCCCACAAATTACACAGTGGGAGAGGCACTATGTAATTGGTGTGAATTGCTTGCGCGCTGATTGGTGTGATGATTGTGTTACCGCCGGCTGTGCAACAAATTGCCCCTCTGGGATGATAAACATGACCTTACCTTACCCCTTGTCTATGCAGAGAAACTAACCAGTTATCAGTTATCATGATTAATAGATGATGAAACCAGCCCTATCTCCAATCTGGTTTTAAATCATGAGATGCCTGGGATCATGTGGGAGTGTCCTACTCGTTTAGAAACTTGGAAAAGCTGCTGTCAGTAGCTGTGGCTCCTTGAAATAGCCTACCAGAGGAACTTCATCAACTGTCAAAGAGACTGAATGAAATGGAAAATGTGTTCATTTCAAAAATGCAAACATTTTTTGCAGTCTTCATTTGGTTTACATTTATTTATTTTCTTTCGATCCTTTCACTTTAGGACCTGATGAATCGTGAGAAAAGAGATAAGATTCCCAGCATGCAGGTGTCCTTCATTGATGCCATCTGCACTCAGTTATATGAGGTAAATTAACTAATTTAACTTGCTGTGACTACTGTTTTTGTCTCTGGAAAACCACTGTACCAAATGAATAGCTGGAAAAGGCATTCTGCCACCGTCAATGGTGGACATTCATCCTATTATTTCCCACTTGCTGGAAAGATTCATTCATTCCCTTGAATGATCCATTCATGATTCATTCCGTCCCATAACATGCTCTTGTTAAAATGTCTTTGTCACCGTCACAGACCTTGGCTGGCATGTCGGAGTGTTGCTCCCCGTTATTGGAAGGATGTCAGAAAAACCGGCAGCATTGGAAGCGTTTGGCTGAGGAGTGTGAGAAGGGACTGGTTAACGGCTTGGTGTGATTCCAACGCCGGTTTGGTTTTTTCAACCAACGTACAACTTTTCAAGGGTTCACCCTGTCCAACATGGTCTCTCAAAGTTTCATGAAATTAGCATGATAACTAAAAGGAGAAATAAGATGCTTTGTGAATGGAAGGTTGCCCAAAATAAATAATTTCTCTACCAAGAAAAGATTATCTTGTGAAAAAAAGCGCTAGATTTGGTTTACATTTGGACACACTTGCCTTCAACTTTACCAACCTTTGACTTACCAACTTATGTCAAGAGTTTTTCTAACACATTCAGAATAATTACAGTTTCCTACAACTTTTGTCTTATTTTTATAGGTTTGTCCATCCTTCCTATCTCTAATAATAACTCACCAAGTTAATTACTCAGATCTGGGAATGTGGCAGCATCACTAAATAAGACTAAGAGCAATGCTAGCAGTGCTTTGAGTTAAATGGTAACATAAGCGTGGTAGCAGGTTCACAAGGACAATGCTAGCATGCTGATGTTTTAGTGTACAGTGTTACAGAGGTACTACAAAGGGAATTATTCCCGTGTTCTTAGTTTAGCATGTTATAGGCTTGGGTGGTATTACGGTATACCAATGTAAATCAATGTGTTCCCAGATCTCAGCAATAACTTTAGTGAGTACATATCATAACAGATAGAAATGATGGCAATGAAAATAAGAACCCAAGTTGTCATATCCCTTAACATAAAACCTTAAAGAAATTGTTATCTTAAAGCAACAGTGTGTAACATTTCAGGGGATCTATTAGCAGAAATGGACTATAATATCCAGAACTGTGTTTTCATTAGTTCACCTGAAATTAAGAATCGTTGTGTTTTTGTTCGCTAAGAATGAGCCATTTATATCTACGTCCTCTTCACGGAGTCCGCCATGTTTCTACAGTAGCCCAGAACGGACAAACCAAACACTGGTTCTAGTGAGATCCTTTCACGTTGTTTTACGTTACCTGAAAGGTCACCGTAGTTCTTCGACACACTGGTGAAACTTTGGTAACGTGAGTCGCAGAGTGAAAAACCGTGCTACCGCCAGCCAGCTGACTTCTATTGCTCCTAAAGTAGTAGTAGTAGTTGGTTGCAATCTGCAACCACACCACTAGATACCGCCAAATCCTACACACTGCACCTTTAAGTTAACTGTCAGCTAACTCTCCACTGTCCCCTCATGACACATAATCCTTGTTTCAGAGGTCATGCTCATTACGACAAACTTTGTGAGACCTGTCTCCCTATCGTCACCATTCTTTCATGGCTGTCGCTCACCAGAGAGAATCAGTCAGAGTCAGCACTAAGCTATATTTATTACAATAGCCATTTTTTATTTTTGCACAGAGTGACTTCTTGAAGTCTCACTTACATTATCTCTCACAGGTAGTGAACTTTAGGGCAACACTGAATGGTGAGACGTAGATCCCTGGGGATCAGCACCAGTACAGTGGGGATACAGATAATGTACTTACTATATATACTGTCACAATAATCTTAATAAGCTTGTCAAATGTCTTCGTTCACAGAACACACACTATAAGGGTTTAAGTCTTTTGTAAGATTTTTTCTCACTCATTGTCTTAACTATTGTATATTTATTTTTGTTTTATATATTTATTAGAGTTTCTATATTGTACGGTCATCCTTTTTGTCAAGAGCACACAATCCTTTATATAGGAAATGTAGTTTTCATACTTTTAAAAAAAATGCTATCTCTGCTTTTTTGAAGGACCTTTCTTAGGAACAACTTTCAGATGACATTTGGAAATGTATTGTTTTGTGTTGTTTGAAACTTACATTTTTTTTTTTTTTTTTTTTTTCAAAATGTAAAAGAGCCAAAGACTAGGCCTGCCATTTTTAAATGGGTCTACATGTTTCCACTGCCTTGTGATAAAATAGGACCAATTCACAATTAAAAGAAAGGAAAACAAGTTTGTATTTGTCCACATCTCTCT